>APFE030196923.1:0-11371 GCA_000404065.3 Pinus taeda | reverse complement strand
CTCTCTCTCTCTCTCTCTCTCTCTCTCTTTGTCACTCCATTGCCCTTTCCCTTTGACCCTCGGTCTCCACCCTATGTACCTTCCTCCCTCCCTCTCCTCCTCTCTCTCTTTCACTTCCCTTTCACTATCTCTCTCTAACACTCTCCCTCCCTCCCTCTACATCTCACTCCCCCTCTCTCAGTGCCCCTCTCCACTTATTTTCTCTCTCACTTGTCAACTCACTCTCTTTCCCTCTCTCCTTATTTATCTCCCTTCCCATCCCTCCATAGCCCCTCCTCTCCCCCTCCTTCTACCACTTATTTGTCTCTCCATTCCCCCCCTCTGACCCTCCCTTGCTCTCTCCATCTACTCCTTTCCCCTTCCTATCCCCCTTTCGTACCTCTCACCCCTCTCCTCTTTGTCTTTTGCTCCTCTCTCACCTTCTCTCTAATAATTTCCCTCCCTACCTCCCTCTCCCACCCCCTCTCTTCCCCCCCTTCTCTTCTTCTCTCTCGCACTCCCTCTCCCTCTCCCTCTCTCTCACTTCTCCCCTCCCTCTACCTCTCTCTCCATCTCTCTCCTCCCTCCTATTTCTTCCTCCCCTTCCTCCATATCCCCTATCCCTTCTATCACCCTCTCTCTCTCCATCTTCCCCACTATCCCCCTCTGTCCCTCTCTCCATCACCTCCCTTTCCCTCTCTATCAATCCTTTGTACCTATCCCCCCTCTCCTCTCTCTATTACACTCTTCCCTCACCTTCTCTCTCTAACACCGTCCCTTCACCCCCTCTCTCACCCCTACTCTCCTCTTCTTCTCCCTCTGCCTCTCTTTGGCTTGTCCCCTCCCTCTCCCTCTCCCTCTCCCTCTCTTTGGCTTGTCCCCTCCCTCTCCCTCTCCCTCTCCCTCTCTCCCCCCTCACTCCATTTCCCCTCTCTACCTTCCTTTCCCTCTCTCTCTATCTATCTATGCCACGCTCTCCCTCCCTACCTCTCTCCATCTCCTTCCCATTCCTCCCTATCCTCCCTTCATACCTCTCTCGCTCCCATATTCTTCCCCCCCTTCTCGCTTTCTTATCTCCTCCTCCTCCCTCTCCCTCTCTCCATCTACCCCGTTCTCCCCCTCCCTCCCTATCTCCATCACCTCCCTCACCCCCCTATCCCCCCTTCTTAGCCTTTTACAATGTCAAAATTATAGTGAGCTTGGAAGGCTTCTCTCGAAGTTTTTTGAGCATACGAATAAAATCTTAAATCAAAATAAATAATTTGTTTCT
The DNA here is from genome assembly GCA_000404065.3 of Pinus taeda. Classification (NCBI taxonomy): domain Eukaryota; kingdom Viridiplantae; phylum Streptophyta; class Pinopsida; order Pinales; family Pinaceae; genus Pinus; species Pinus taeda. The sequence continues at coordinate 10,122 of APFE030196923.1, read as the reverse complement.
TTAGGTCCGATAGACGAATGTTTGGTTTGGGTGGACTTCCACCAACCACCACCACCACCATCATCATCATCATCATCATATTTAATATTTAAAAAATAATAAAAAATTAATAGCTAAATTAAAATATTTTTCAAAAAACTAAATTTTACCATTAAATTTTTTTATCATATAACTAAAATTATAAATTTTATATAATTTCTGAATTTTAAAAGTAATTTTTTTTCTAAATATAACCTAATCTAAATTATATTTATCTTAATACATAATTTATCTTAATAATATAGCTAAATATTAGAACAATATAAAATTATTTTAAAAATAATTATGATGACATCATAATTAAATTATTGTTTTCTAATTTTGCTAAAGTGTTTTCGACTTTCTCCAGAAAAGCACTGTTTTTCAATATTAGATCGTTACGATCCTTTGCTAAATTACGCAGGACCTTCCCAGGACTAGATATTTAATGAGGACTCCGAACACGGGTGAATTATGTTAATGGAAGCTGGCAGATGTTTTATTGAAAAATAAAAATTAATTATTGCTTTCTTGTTTTCTTGGAGCTTTTTCAACAAAAGCACCGCTTTTCAAGATCTGACCGTTAAGCTACCTTGCTAAATCTGACTGTTCCGCTATTTTAGTAAAATTTAGTTTTGGGTTTGATTGGGAAGAACTCGATATTTGATAAGCCTCCGAAATACTATGAGTCATGGGTAAGCTATGCGAGAAACCAGCACATGTTTTGGTCTTCATTTATTTTGTTATTTGAGATTTGCTTAAGTTCAAAATAAGAATCAGTCACTTCTTTTTTTTCCCATAACTGAAAGTGAAAAAGGTTAATTTGAATAGGAATGTCATAGTGAATTGAGGTTTATAAAGATGTTCATGTATTTACTTTTTTCACAATGTTTTACAATGATGTAAGATTGACGAATGCGTATTATAATTTTCTTTATTTAAATCTCAAATTTTTCATAATTTAATTATTTGTAATTAATTTTGAAATTAAATATATTATTATCATTAGGGGATAAAAAATATAAGTATGCTTATATAATTAATAAGGCTACGATCTTAACAGTTATGGTTATATGAAATTTTTATTTTTAAAGTTTTCTCATTAATTTTTCTACTTTTCACTGAAATATATAAAAAGATCGTTCACTTTTATGATAACTTTACCATGCCAATATAATTTTATACTTCATTACTATTAATTGTGATTGCGATTGTGATGTACTCTTTATTTTCCATGAATATTTATTATTTTATTGTTTTTATTATTTTTAAAAACAATATATTTATTAAATTAGTATTTAAATTAATACAATATTTAAAAATTAGTACAATTTTTTTTCAAACGGCTATATAAAATAATAAAAATATGAAACCCATTTCCCATCTAATTCTTTTACTTGTACTAAAATATATAAATAGATTCACTTTCATAGTAACTTCACCATTCCAATGTAATTTTATATAGCTTCACTCTTATTAATTTTGATGTGCTATTTACTTTTCAGGTGCATACCAAACCTGATGAATTAAGGAAATTATCTTGGATTCACTCATTATGAATAAATTATTTTTGTTGATCTTTTTGTCAATAAAATTTTAAGACTTGATATTTGTTGGTTATTACATTATCATTTCACAGGGTCATAACTCTTTGGGTTGAATCTTATGGAGTATTTAATAAGTTCTAAATATGTGTGCAAAATAAATTTTATAGGAAAATGAATTATTTATAAAAATACAACTTTAATTGCAAAGTTTTGGAAAATAGTTTTAAAATTAAGTCTATGTTAGAGTAGTAATTTTCATTAATTATTATTTTGTTACTTATAATGAATTTAGTGAAAAGGATTCATTTGAATCATCGAATAATCATTGAATAGGAATGTCAAGTGAATTGAGGTTTCTCTTCAAGTTTCTCCCTTCTCTTAAGTGAAGATTTCATATATTCACCTTAGTCATGCATCTCATAATCTTTTCTTTTTTTAATCTTAATTTTTCCATTATTTATGATTAATTTTGAAATTAAAAGTGTAAATATCATTAAGGGATAAAACAATGAATATACTTATATAATTAATAAAACAATAATCTTTATTAGTATTGATGTAAATGTAATAATCTTTATTAGTACTGATGTAAATGTGGTAGTTTTTTATTGGAAATTCTATTTAATAAATATTAAAGTACACAGAAAAATTTCTAATGTTATTTCTATATTTAAATAAATTTTTTTTTAATAAGTTTTTTTTATATTACCTATATAAATTTGCAACCAGATATAATCTCTACATTATAGAAACAAAAATAATATGCATCTCGATAGAAAAGAAATTATAAAATAATAAAATTTTATAATCTTATAAATATTTTGATATAAATAATAAATTTAGCATTGATTTAAATCTCAAAGCGTTGAGAAAGCATAATACATCTCATGTTTTAAGTGTGTTAATTTTGGATATAGTATCAAACCTTGGCAACAATTTCACATCGGTCGTAGCTGGTGCAGACTTCGAGGACATATACCACCATTTGCTTTGGTGAAAACATTAAAATTCTCTCCAGCTGATTGGCTCTCCTCATAGCCATGAGGATATGGAACGGAATGAGCCGAAGCCTGTTGCAGAACACAGACATTGTTACCCCGCTATATATATATATATATATATATATATTTAAGACAATTTTAATATAATGTTAGGGATTTTTAGAATAATAGTGTGTATTAGGTGTGATTTATCTAAAATTTTTAATGGTAATTTTATTCATCATGAGTTTTTATTTTCTTTGATAATGAATAGAGTTATAGAGAAATAACTTATGATTAAATTTGATTAATTGTGAAAATCTCTAATCACTCATTTTTAACCTAATTTAAAAAAATGTTATTCAGTGATACTATATAATCCTTCTCTCCGCGCATATCTCCGTGTGTTCAAGGGATCTCGGAAGGGCGTTTTGGATTCTTTGGCGAAATTGGGCCAAGAAAATTTTGAATAAGGTGAAGAACCAATTCAGAGTCTGCCCAGAAAAGTTTAAAATTCAGAGAAAACCGTTCTTTTAAATAATGTCGGAGACCAGAGCTCTTCAACCAGTTGTGATTGACTCAAAAAATTCTCGGAGATTTCGGTGTGAAGATAGAATTAGGGGAAGAAATTTAAAGCAATGTCGTCTGCCATACACAATAGCTGGAGCTAATGCTGGTGCTAATAGCTGGAGTTAATGCTGGTGCTCAATTTAAATAACTACGTCGCTATTTGCTTTGCTCGCAATGTCCAAAATTTCGCTCGTCGGCTGCTTTCATAGCCATGACGGTGGTAAATATATAGAAAATTATACCAGAGAAAACGCTCGTATCAGCGTAATGATAAGCATATCTTGGAATGATAACTCGTGTATTTACTGATAATTCGCGCATCCGGTGATATGTCGCGTATCTGTCGATGATAATTCGTGTATTCCCGATGATAGCTCGCATAACCCAGCTGATTGCTCAAATAACCCGAGAGATTACCGCATATTCGGAGTGGTTACTCGCTTATCTATCTGAAAGCACTCACATAAAGAGCAGACTCTTTGCATATCAGCGTAACGGTCCGCTGTGATAACCAGCGTATCCAATAATAGAATGCATATTCAATGCTCATATCTCGCGTATCCATAGGAATCTCGCATATCCGTCGATAATCGCATATTGGCTGATGATAATTCGCATATCGTGGGCAGTTAATTCGCATTCCCCGCAGTGATAATCGGCATATTCGCATGTGGGAACTCACATATTGGGTGTAAACTCGCGTATTAACGGATAATCGCATTTTTCGTTGACGATAATTCGCATATCGGGGCAGTTAAGTCGCATATAATGGTAATCCGCATATTCGCCTGTGCCAACAAGCATATTTGGCAGTGATAATCCGCATAACCTGCCGAGACAACATATGCATGTAATTCGCATAGCGCCCGTGACAACTCAAATTTGAGTCAGATAACTCCATATCTGAACTCAGTCAGGAGGTTCGATATCAGAGTGAGAGGCTAAGTAATTGGGTTATTGGACAATTACAGAGAAATCAAATACGGGCTGTTAGACCAAAAGGAGTGACGATCGATTTTCTATTTCGAATTTCTTATTTCTTTGAGGATTGATTGATTTCTTATTTTTGTTCTTTGAGGCTTGCCGAAGTCCGAAATAAGAATTAGATCTTAATCAGAGTTTCTTTGAGGATTGATGATTGTTCACGATTTGCTTGCACAAGGATTCCAAACACTCAGTCATGGCACATTGTTGAGGGGGCTTTGATGGATCTTTTGCTAGATTTTCTTCGGTATCAAACTAAATGTATGAAAACCAATTGTCTTATCATCGTTCTTTCTTCGATCCCGGTTACAAGAACTGATTTAGATTTTGTTAGCTGGGGAAGCATTCCCTACTATATTTAATTTTAAAGAATGACCTGTAATTTAGATAAATGCTGCAAGAGTAACACAAAACTTTTGACTGCGTACATTGAAGTTCAGTTGGGAAATTATTATGGCAAATCATTTGAGACATTGGCATTTGGGGAAACAATTTGGTTTAATTAGTTTAGCATTCTTTGCTTCCTTACAAATGTAAGCATGTTGGGAGAAACGCGACCACATTGAGGAAATATTTTGGTTTAATTAGTTTAACCTTCTTTATTTCCATGCAAATTAAGTGAAGTTGTTGAATGACATCCGTCTGAAAATAACAGGAAACAGGGTTGGTGAAAGCTTTTGCTGCTTTTCAATCTGCATTTCATCCCATATCATCCAATATCAATTCAATGCCAAAATATTACAAAATTGTTTTCTATCTATTTGTGTTTTAATCAGGACAAGGCCCACTGATTTTAAAAAACAGATCGGTTCTTTTAGACTTACTTTGATTACCGGAACACCATCGGACTCCTTGACATATTTTTTTAAACATATTTTGAGAAAATATTGTCATAAACCTAAGAGAAAAGAAGAATATTCAGTGAAGGGTAGTTTCGGTTGATTTCTCCATTGATTGTTGCAGTTTCCATCCATTCCATTACTATTCCATTTCGTTCATTCTTTATCTATGTGTACGTTCAAATTAGTTTCTCAACTCTGTAGTTATGTGTGAGTTCAGATTAATCATTTCAAGGTTCAGATTATGTTGGCTCTCACTCTAAAGACCATTTATCTCAGAATCAATTATAAAACTGGTTATGGTCTTTTCCTTTCGCTCCCTGGGAAGCGGATTCTTCTGTAATATCCTAATTTACACCCAGCTAATCTTTAGGTTGAAAGTTAATTCACACCGGGCTCTCTCACATTTATTTATTAGTCATTAATTCTCCGACATTTCTGCAGTATTCTTTGATCTCTAATGTGTTGCAAATCCTGAATGCACAGAGATTAGGTAGATACTTATGTTTTAATTTATGCTATTTCAACCAGAACAATTAAATTTAGGAAAACCGATTGAGAATCGATTACTATTATTGCTCAAAATCTTAATTAATATGATATTCGAGTGTATTTCTTTTTTCTTAGAAAATTTTGCTATTTTAATTATAACAATTAAATTTCAGGAGGAGGATTACCATCATCGCCCAAAAACTGAATTAGTAGTATACAATATAAAATCGTGTTTTTTTCTAGATTGAGTTAGGGTAGGCTAGTCAAAGCTATATGTTATAGTGGGTTGGGATAGACTAAGATAGACTAGGCTACACAAGGATAGAATAGACAAAGCTTGGCTAGGCTATGGTATTGTAGAATAGGTTAAGGTAAGGTAGAGTAGGCAAGGTTAGGCTACTCAGGATAAGGTAAGCTAGAGTAGGCTAGGCTTGGCTACTCAAGATAAGGTAAGCTAGAGTAAGCTAGAGTGGGTTAGAGTAAACTAGGTTAGAGTAGGCTAAGTTATGCTAGACTAGCTAGGCTAGAGTATAGAAGGCTAAGCTAGGCTAGAGTAGCTAGGTTGGGCTATGATAGAGTAAGTTAGGCTCTGTTAGGCTAAAGTAGGCTAGGCTTAGATAGGTTAGGCTAGAGTACGTTAGACTATGCTAAAGTACAATAAGTTAGGCTATAAAAGGTCAGGCTAGGCTAAGCTAGCGTAGAATAGACTAGGCTAGGATAGGATACTAGGCTAGGTTAGGTAAGGGTAGGCTAGGTAAGGTGAGAGTAGATCGGTCTAGACTAGAGTAGACTAGGCAAGATTTGGGTAGGGAAAGGCTAGGTTAGGCTAGGATATAGTAAGCTAGGCTAGGCTAGAGTAGGCTAGGTTAGGTTAGACTACACTAAGCTAGGGTACAGTAGGCTAGGATATGCTAGGCTATAGTAGGCTATGCTAGAGTAGTCTAGGCTAAAGTAGGTTAGGCTACGCTAGAGTAGTCTAGGCTAAAGTAGGTTAGGCTACGCTAGAGTAGTCTAGGCTAAAGTAGGTTAGGCTAGGCTAGGATAGGTTAGAGTAGCTTAACCTAGCCTAGCCTAGGTTGGCCTAACTTACTCTAGCTTAACGTACTCAAGTATTTGAAGGACTATTTTTGGGCTATCTTTCCTCATACATGCAAAGTTAGGGCATCACTTTTGTGCAACAAGTACCAAATTGTAGCCACACAAGGAAGTTGAAGTTTGTCTTTAAAGAAGTCTTCATTTCCAACCCAAATTCCCTAGGAGAAGAAACTATCTCAAGCGAAAGAGAGGAAACGGGAAAAACACTACCTTCTCTCACACGTGTAGAAACTAGGGTCTCTACAATAGCCAAAAATTGTAGTCCCAATTGTAGGTCCGAAGTTGAGGTCAAAGCAAAGAATTGCAATAGTTGTGAAGATGGATTGACTTGGGTTGACCTTGCCAGAAGAAATGTGTTCAAAGAATAAGTTTGGCATGGTCTTGGAGGGATTTTGGTCGAGGGTCATAGGTCATAGTATTCATCATTTGATGTTATATAATGAGAGAAGAATTCTTGTGGGTTTTCCTCTCAAGATAAGAGGTTTTGGCCCTAGTTGATCGCATATATCTTGTGTCCTTTTGTCTCATTATTCTCCATTATTTTGGTAGTTGTTTGATGATAAGAACATTAATTATAATCAAGAGAAAGAAGAAGAAGTTAAACAAGTTAAGTAATATACATCACAAGCAGTTATCAAAGTAAGAAAAATCACCTAATCTAGCAGCACCTAGATTTCTCAACAAGGTTGACTACATTAAAGTAGGCTAGGCTAGGTTGGACTCGAATATGTTAGGCTAGGCTAGGCTATATTGGAATAGGCTAGCTTTGTGTAGGCTATTCTAAGCTATAATAGACTACAATAAGATAAGATAATGTTATCAAGTGTAAGTTATGGTAAGGTAGAGTAGGCTTGCTAGGCTAGAGTGGACTATGTTATGCTAAAGTAAGCTAGGCAAGATTATCGTAAGATGGGCCAAAGTAGGCTAGGTTATGCTAAGTAGTGTAAGGCTATCTAGCCTTTGCTAGATTAGGTTATGCTAGGCTAAGCTAAAGTACACTAGTCCAAAATATTCTAGAATAGGCTAAACTATGTTAGAGGTGGATAGAGAAGGCTAAAGTAGGCTAGACTAGGCTAGGTTACAGTAGGCTAGGAAGTTCTTCAAGCATCTATAATTTATGGAGTTACATGTATATAGTTGGCTTGTAAGCTATTTAGGAGTAAGCTAGGATAGGTTAGAGTAGGCTAGGCTAGGATAGAATAGGCAAGGCTTGCCCAAGCTAGGCTAGACCATTCTAGGCTAGGTTGTGTTAGGCTAGAGTAGGTTACACTATGTTATTTTTGGCTAGGCTATAGTACACTAGTGAAGTGTAGGTTAAGTTAAAGTAGGCTAAGAAAGGCTATCTTAGGCTAGAATGCATGCTTGAGTAGGCTTTGCTAGAGTGGGTTGTGCTTGAGTAGCCTAGGCTAGACTAGAGTAGGCTATGCTAAACTAGTATAGGATAGCCTAGAGTGGGTTAGGCTTGACTAGAGTAGTCTAAGCTAGAGTAGGCTATATTAGGGAGGGATTAATACTCAACTTGGAACTCTTCCAAGGTTGTGTTGATATACAAAATATTCTTAGCCACATCGTTGAATGTGGAGGCCTCTTGAATGTTTTGTATGTGTTGTATTGATCTGATATTTTAGGGACAATTTCGTAGTAGGTGGGGTTTTCCGCATCCTCAACACTTTAAAGACTCATCATTTTCCATTAAATCCTTTACTATTAAATTAATCAATTTAGACCCAGACTGAATCTTCATTTGAGTCCTTTAGGTTTGGTTATTTTTTTAACTAAAACTCTGATTTTGATTCGCGTTACCAGATTACTTAAATCGCCCAAGTTTTCCTCATTTTCCATCTTGGAAAAATATTTCCTTCTTATTATTAGACCATGATTTCAAATTCTCATCTCTTTTTCTTCACCTACAGGTAACAAATATTGCGTTTGTAATAACCTCATCCATCGTTTTGGGATTATCATATTCAATTTGTTCCTTAAAGAGAGTGGGAGGAAATTTATAAAGAATTGTACTTTATCTCTTTCTTCTCTTATGTATGGTATATATCACAAAACATGCATGAATTTTATTATTAACGCTTCTACTAACATTTGGCTAAGCTTCAAATCATGAAATTCTTTTTCTTTATCATTAAAATAATGCCTTGCTAAATATTTTTTTAATGATTCACTAGAATTCTTTCTAATTAACATTATTTTCTAAATTATGCATTGCTTTCATTTCCTCCCACCATAGGGAAGCTTCTCCTTGTAGCTGGTAGGTAGTTAATTTTCCTTTCAGTTTAGTAGAATAGTAATAAACTTGAAAATATATGTTGATATTAAGTATACACAATTTCGTTGCCTCTTCAAATTCCCTTTCATATGTTGGGAGCTTTATGTTTTTAAATTCTCCTTGTAACTCCATTTTGGGCGTCTTTCCAAGATTAGAATGAAATTTTAATGAACTATGCTCTTCCCCTTTAGATTTATCTTTCCTACTTTCAACCATGTATTTAAATGTATTTCTCTTTGATTTCTCTCCATGGTTTTCTTCCTCCATCATTGTTTCTACAATCTTGCGATTCAACTTGTCTATCAGATTTTTAATTAGTTTCTCCTGTTCTACACTATATTTTAATAGTTTTTCATGTCTAACACAAACATCCACTAACTCCATCTACAAATACTTCATCATAATCAATAATTCCTTGGTGGGTACTTGCGCCTATTAACCCAAATGCACATAGGTTTCGTATTCACCTATGTGGGTATCTCCACGTGATTCTACCATTTTTTTTATATTCACACTTCTTTATATTCTATGCAAAAAAAGATGAATTTTGTTTGATGGAATCATCATCATCACAAAAGTTACAATATTAAAAGTATTCTTTTTCTAATACCACATGCAACACGCCTCAAAAATTACATAAAATTGGCTACATGTTATCATTCATTTTTTTAGATATACATATTTGCATATATAGAATATGCATAAATTAATCTACTTACTAAAATAATCTTAGAATTCTTCTTCCCAAAAAACATTTAATTCCCAAATTCCTCAATTTTTCCAAACCTGAGTTGTCTCTATAATATCTTTCTAGTTTTCTATAATATCTTTCTAGATTTCTATATAACATGGAACTCCAGTGATTTTTTATAATTCAATGTCGGTATGATTATTTGAGATGTCAGTCTAGCCAACTCTTTCTAATATTTAATGATTGATATCATATTATTTGATATGTTGTTACGACTTTTCCAACGGTAGATAGTTTCCTCTTTATACCCAGGAAAGATCACAGAGCATCTCAAATTCCTCACCTCATATCAAATTGTGATCAAACTCTCCAAAACCTAATGCCCTTAATGCCTATCCTCCATGATCTAATGCATGGACCTTAATGCCCATCCTCCATGATCTAATACTCTATAAGTTGAAAGCATAGACCTTAATGCCCATCATCCAAGACACCCCTGTGTTGATTACATTGTGGGACATGGTGGTGGTGGGCGCTTCCCCAAAACCAATTCCACTATAACTGTGTTGATAAACCTAAATCAAGGTATAAATAGATATTAATTTTAAACTAATTAAAATTGTTATTA
>APFE030196917.1:20252-82039 GCA_000404065.3 Pinus taeda | reverse complement strand
GTTCACTAAGATTCCTTAAGATGTCAGTCTTAAATTCATCAAGCATACTGCCGATTTCAGCCCTACTCACTGATCCTGTTGCGGATTTATTTGCCCTAAGGAGAGAGGGATCTCTAGGCCCTTTTTGAGTTTTTGATTTGCCTCTCGAGAGATGGATACAAAGTTCTGCTATATCACTTAGTGGTAGTTGAGAAATATCTCCTTTCCCCATCATATTTAAGATATCTATCCATTCATCCCTAATGGCTTTTAATAAGAGGGCTTTTAAGGTCTCATCATCCAAGGTACTCATTTTTGCTCTTTTTAAGTTATATTGGAATCTTTCAAGTAAATCTTCTAAGCTCTCATCTTCTTTTGTATCATTTTAAAAACCTCGTCCTTGTGATTAGTAGGCATACAATAGTCCAAATACCTATCCAAAAAGGTTTGTTTCATTTCATCCCAGATCCTAATGGATTGAGTACCTAACCCCATGAACCATTTCAAAGCTTGATCCTTTAGTGTTGAAGGGAACAATTTGAGTTTCTGGGAGTCATCCAGATAGTCATAAGTTCGACACACCACTTCAAACTCAAATAAAAATGTTTCAGGATCTTCAGATCTTAACCCATGGAAGTTAGGGAGGACAGATGGTGATATGTTTTTCATGGTGGCTCTGGAATCCTCATCAACGATAGGGAACCCAAATGAGTTATCGCCATCTCTATTTCTTCCTCCAATGGGACCTCTACCGTGTCCATTGTTTCCTCCTCTTCCTCCTCTACCTCTACCTCTACCACCTACTTCTTCCTCTGCCATGATGGTTCTCCTAGAGATTTCAAAATCTTCTGGTTCTTCTACCAAAGGTGAATGAGAAGGGATTTCTCCTTCTTCCTCAGATGATTCTACTTCCTCAATTACAGTTGGTCTTTCTGTAGGAGAAAGGGAAGAGGCTCCTCCTAGTTCAAATTCAATAGAAGGTGTAGGAGAGTCAACTCTTGGCTCTTGAATTCCAAGTATTCTAGGACTAGGAGTGTTGGTTGGAGATAAGGGAGGTGTCTCTTGTCTATCCCTTGAAGCAGATGGACTTGTAAAAATTGAACCTCGAGCTCTAGCTAAAAAACTTCCTCTAGAATCTCTAGCTCTATGCATGTCATTTTTTATTTTCTTCAAGTCAAGTTAATAGTTCTTTTTCTGATCTTCCAGTTCACTCTAGGTGCAAGAAGAGAGCATACTCAAGAAACTACTAAAATCAATAACTTTCTCTTTTCTGATCCTCCAGATCACTTTGCAGTGCAAGAGGAGAGCATACTTTGATAGGTTATCAACTTCTTTCCTTGAAATCTTATGTTGTTGTTTTTTTTTTTAAAGAATATGGCTACTTAATTTCACTTCCCCGGAAACGGCGCCAAAATGTTTGGTCAATTTAGTATTCCTAAATTGATATCATTAATTGTCAACCCGGGGCTCGTAAGCTGATGAAGTGAAGGTGTACTATATGTACTTAAGCAAACTCTTAGAGCTTTTTGTCGTTTGGGGGGTGTTATTTGTGATTAATTTATCTTCCTAAGATGGAGTGATGTATTTATAAACAAATGAGTGATGGTGTGTGTGGAGTGAATTCTAGATGAGTGAGGGTGTGTGATTAGTGATTTCTAACTACTTGCTGAAAAGGAAAACTTGAAGGCAATAAATGAATTAAAATGAGCTGAAAGCAAAGAACCACTTTCTAATGGTATTAGACACCATTCATGCTGCTGCAAATAAAAAAAAGTAAGAAAATCACTTAAAAGACCAATGATAATGTTTATCTCTTCCTAACTCTCTGCCTCTAACACATAGTACTGTGTAAGACACGATTAAGAAGTAGCTAAAAGTAAGTCTAATGAATGATAAAAATGAAAAATCTACTTTAAAGACTAGTGATAATATTTTGCTCTTTCTAACTCTCTGCCTCTATCACATAGTACTGTGTAAAGCACGATTAGAAAGTAGCTAAGGATTAGTCTAAAAAGCACCCAAAGCCAGCTGCAAGTGATTAGTATTCTGATCTCTAAAAGATAAACAATTTATAGTAAGAGACCATTTATATGTTAGCAGACAGATTTGAGAAATAAACTAAAAAAATTAGCTATGGAAATAAAGTAAAAGGCAGCAACTTTGAATCTGTCAACTGAAACTACCACTAGATATAAAGCAAACACATAAACACACAAGTAATCCTGGGTCAAAAACCTGCAAAAGAACAATGCTGATCAGCTTAAAAGAAAGGATTCAAAATGAATTAAAATGAAGTGAATTATGTTGTACATAGGTCAAGAAAAGGAAATGCTGAACATAAAAATACTATACAGGGCTAATATGAACAGGGGCCCTCCATTCACATAACCCAAAGAAGACTCAAAGTGTTGAAAGCTTCAAAACAGCACTGCTTCTATTACTCCATGTGCAGAAATTCATAGTCAAGAGTGCTAGAACAGCACTATTAAAACAGAGTCTTGGGAATGCATGAAAATTATAACAAGTTCGTAAAAATATAGCAAGTAAAAATTAACATAAGCGTACGCAGACGCAAGTATTTATAGGCATCTGAAGGATATCCTATGTGTGCTGCTAAAACTGAAAATAAACAAACTGTCATGCGTAATTAAAACTGCAATAACACATCATGAGCCTGCGTGGGTGAGCTGGAGGTCCTGGTCGTCATGAGCATTGAATCCAGAGTTGGATTATGTCCCCCACATCCTGCGTAACACGGGAAAGTCACCGTTTGAGCTGACGTGACCCAACAGCTTACGCATCACCGTTAAGCTGCCTTCGTTGATCGAATCTTGCCCCTATTTGACCGGAGGTACAGATGACGTGGATGATTGAACAAATGGCACAGGAACCTCGAGCACCTTGATACCTAAGTACCCATGTGGCTCATTTGGCAAAATGGCACGTGGAACCTTGAGAACAACAAAAAGGCTGCGGAATCTCCAGATGGCTGCGGAATCATCAGATGGCTGCGGAATCAGCAGAGAGCTGCGGAATGCCTGTAAATATGTCAAAATCTAAACAAAACAGTCACACATTAGCAAAGCTCACTTGATCATGCTTAATGACATCTAATGTAATGATCTGGGTGGTTTTACATGGAGAATGAGGTGAAAGAGAGAGATAAGTGATGAAAAACAGTAGGTAAAAGTGGATGATGAGGTGTAGGTTAGAGGCTCTACAATATCTTTCATATCTCACAAACTTAACTCAAATGAAGGGAACACAGATCATATTTTCATGCCTTTGTGTCATTACAAAAGATGTATCTCACCTTGCAGTCAACGACTTGGACTACCATTATACTTATATCATAGAACTTTGTAATAAGACAGGAGAGTCTCCATAGTAATTTGGATTAATAGGCTATTTGCATCCACTTGTATAATTGTAGTGGCTTTGTAGACCTTTTTTGCAAACCTTACGTATCTTCTAACCATCCTTCATGATTCATGGTTTTGATCTTACTTGGAATGTTTATATTACCAGAATTGTAATCCTACTTTAGCTTCGGCTTATTGTAGAAAAAAATTGGATTTTTATACCTTTTATACTTCCTTCTTCTCAGCAGATCCGAGTACTAGAGCAAGGTAAATAGGAACTTGTTGTAGAGGTATCAACTATGCAACATGAGTGATCTTCAAGTTGCCTTTTTCTTCACCTTAGTTTTGATATGATTTTGGAAAATTGATCCAAATTTATGAAGGATTGAAATTAAATACAAATATTAATAGAAACACAGAGCCACAATGAAAACATAACTTCAGTTAATTAAGAACAAAGTACTGAAAATTGTTTACATGCAGAATGGAAATAGACTAGCTTGGGTGATGGTATCTTATCTCTGAGAAGGGATGTGCAGTTACATGCCTTCTTAACTATGTTACAATGAGGCTTGGAGGCCTATTTATTATTTAGAAATAATGGAAAACCCTAAACATCCAAAAACCTAACCCTAGGAGATGAAACACCAAAAGTTTGTGGGCCCCGTTGGGGTAAATTGGTACATCAACTTCTCGTGTCGTAACTCTGGCATATGATCTTTGTTTGACGCGTATGATACCTTTTTAGAAAAATATATCCAAAGAATACAACTCTAAACTACAAACCCCTACAACAAGCCATATATTTTCCCTTTTTCCAAAAAAACATCGTTTAGGGCCTTAAAATGGCTCCTAAAGTTCAGGACCTAAAAAAATGCCAAAAATAGTAAATTGTGCTACAATTAATGAAATTGAAAGAAACAATGTTGGGGGTCCAAGTAGAATAAGTGGGTGGCCACCAATATCCACTTGGATCAGTCCTCCTCCCTTCAGAAGTAATGGTCCCCATTGCATTGAGTGCCTCCATGAGATGGGGAACATTTTCTAAAATTGGTCCCTAGTGAGCCACTTTCCCTGGTGTAGGAGCTGGCCAACTTTGACAATTCAATACAATTTTGTCTTCTATTGATGAATGTTCTTGATATATGTGTTCATGATCCAATCAGTTTTGGCTTGTTCCATGCAGTATAGGTTGAGCTTTCTTGGTTTTATTTGTTCTGCAATGTCTCCTGTATCTAGCAATGGTGGAAAGTATGGCCGAAGGTGGTCGATATTGAAAATTGGGTGCAGGCCAAGGAATGGAGGAATCTTGTGCTCAAAAGCATTATCTCCCACAACCTTGGTGATGGTGTAAGGCCCATATCAGGGTGGTCAGAGTTTCCAATGGGCTTCCACAAGGCGCTCTTTCTGCAAATGCAACCAAACTTGGTCGCCCACCTGAAACTTATGTGGCACCCGATGTTGATCATGTTGTTGCTTGTACTTGGCATTGAAGTTATCCAAGATGTCATTCACCTACTGACGGATGTGTTGGATCTGTTCAATAACATTGGTTGCTTTTTCAGACTGTACATGTGTTGATTATGTCTATGTAGTCGCATGAGGCATGGCAACATCAATCAGACACAATGGTTAAAATCCCATACCCACTTGAAAGGGACTGACTAGTTGAGCTATGGAGAGCTTTGTTATAACTTTGTTTCACATAAGGAAGGCTCTCATCCCAGGTTTGTGGATGCTTGGAGTTGTACATGCATAATATGTGCACTATCATCTTATTGACGACCTCCGTCTGACCAATAATTTGGGTATGGAATGCAGTCTATTTAGTGAGCTTGGTGTCCAGTAATGTTTAGAGGGTTGACCAGAATGTGCTCAGGAAGCTGCTATCCAGATCTGATATAATGGTCTATGTGATCCTAAAATGTACCCACACATTCAAAGAAGATCCTCTATTGTGATACTCTTCTTACAAGTTGCCAATATAAACATCTTTGAAAATATGTCCACGACCAAAAATACAAAGTCATTTCCATGCTTGGTAGAAGGGAGGCCAGAAAAATAATCCATGGAGATAGATTCCCAGGGTTGGATGGGAGTAGGCAGAGGAGTGTATAAGCCTTTCTTCTTGACGATTGGCTTGTCGATGGCATAAGTAATGCATGATTTGATATATTTTCCAACATCATGTCGAATTCTTGGCCAATAAAAATACTTTTGTAGTATGACCATAGTTTTCTCCACACCAAAGTGTGCAACCCAATTGTAGTGCGCCTCCCAAATCAGTTCGACACACTCGCTTGAAGGAACACAAAGGTGGCTCAAGTAGAATAATAATGCATCCTAGATGTCTAAATCTGGAACTTTCTTACCGTCCACCAAAATTTGGTATGTGATGGAAAACTTTGGATCATTCTTGTATAGTTGCAGCCATCCACCGGTATCATGGCCACAAAAGTTGAGAACATTAGTTAGTGTTCCAATTGGGGGCCAACTGAGTGGATCTGTAACATTATTGGTGTTGCCCTTCTTGTATTTAATGTTCAAGTGGAAATGTTGCATATATGTAGACCACTTCTGATGGTGATCATTCTGCAAATTCCCTTCTATCTATATAAACGGAAGAGGTTAGTGATTTGTGTGGATTGCCATCTCCTTCCCTAGAATGTAATGTTTCCATTGTTGGAAAGCCTAAATAATAGAATAAATCTCTTTATCATAGGTTGAGGACTTCTGAATTATATACAAAGTGTCTCACTATGATAGGTCGTCAGATGCCCTTGTTGGGTGAGAACAACACCTATAGCATAGTTGGAGGCATCTATCTCGATTTCAAATGGTTGTTGTAGGTATGGAAATGTGAGTACAGGTGCAAAGCAGATGCGGTGCCTTAGCCCAATGAATTTCTTATGTTCAGACTCGGACTAGGAAAACTTTGCTTTCACTTTTCCCTTGGTAAGGCCTTTGATAAAAAATTGGCAAGGCCCAAAAGGTTGTGAAGCTCTATTAGAGTGGTCAAGGTTGGCCTATCCAGAATGACTTGGATCTTAGCCAGATTTACATGCACACCTTGATCATCTCTAATGTAAACTAGATATTATACCTAGCTCATGTCAAAGGTGCATCTCTCTAGGTTGGGACATAATTTGTGTTGTCGTAGGGTTTGAAGGACCTATTGAATGTGTTGCAAGTGTTCTTCCCAACTCTTATTGAAGATAAGAATGTCATCAAAATATACAAACACAAATGAGTTGGTGAAAGGTCACAGGATGTCATCCATTAGCCTCATAAAAATTGTAGGGGCATTTTTCAAACCGAAAGGCATGACTTACCATTCAAAAATACCCTCCTTGGATTTGAAGGAGCTCTTTCAAACATATGTGGGTTCTATTGGAATTTGGTGATAATTGGACTTCATATTGATCTTGCTAAAATACTTGGCCCCCTCGAGCTGGTTAAGAAGGTCATCAATACATGAGATTGGATACATGTTCCTAACAGTGATTTTGTTTAGTGCTTGATAATCAACGCAGGGCCTCCAGGTCCCATCCTTCTTCTGTACAAGTATAATCACCCCCCCACAAGGTGAGGAACTTTATCAGATGTGCCCTTTTTGCATCAATTCCTGGATCTTCCACTTAATCTATTAATTTTCTCGAATAGAGTGGAGGTATATCATCCCATTGGGTATAGATTCTCAAGGGGTTAGATCAATCAAATTCCTGACCTAACAGTGCAAGGGCACCCTTGTACATGAGGACAAGATGCCCTTGTATTATTCCATGACCTTATCCACCTGCTTCTGTTGCATGAAGAAATCATTCCCAAGGGCCATGGTGTGTCCATGATCTTCCCCTTACTTTGATATTGAATCAAGAAGAAAACAAATTTCCCAGTCTGGGATATGATCTTACTGCATTGTTTAGTAGAGATCAAAGAGGTGGCGGTAGGTAGGGATACCTCTGGTATCCTGTATAACTTATTACCCAAACTAATAATAACAGTGAGAGGCCTAAACTCATACACGTCATGATGCTTCCACAAGTATGGTTGGCCTAATAATACATCACAAACTTCAAGAGGAGAAACGTCACACAATACCTCATCCGTGAATGGTTTGATGTTGTAGGGAAGATGGCACTGTTGGCTAACATCGAGATCTTGTCCTTGGTGGAACCACCTAATGATGTATGGTTGCAGGTGTGGTGTGGTCTGCAAGCCCAACCACTTAACAACCTCTGTTGAAATGAGGTTCTTTTGACTCCTATTGTCAACAATGAACTGTAGTAGAGACCCCTTCACTCACATTTATGAGTGGAAGAAACACTCCCCTTCCTCTAGATATTCGGGATAGATCTTCTACACCTTGATTGTGGCAACGGTGGTGTTGGGTTTTGCATCAATAATCTACTTCCCTTTGTCATTCCCCTTATTGAGGTCTGGCTCAGAGCCAAAACATGCATATGAATCTGAAGCCTTCAGCTAAGCCACCAATGATTGCTTGGCACAACACTCACTTATGTTGTGAGTGGAGCTCTTATGGAACTCACACCACTTTCATGTGTCCTTCTTTATCTTTGTGGTGTTATTCTTTGCTCGCATCTTTGATGGGTTGTCCTGGGTCACCCTACCTTGGCTTTGTCCTTTGTTTTGTAGGTTGGGCGTGCCTTTTCCTTGCTTCGAATTCACAGATCCAATGTCTCACTTCTTTTGTTTAAATTTATGCTCGATCTTGATAGCATATTGGTATGTGGTGCAAAGCGAGGATATGTCCAGGAACTTCATCTCATCCTAGATGTATTTGTGTAGACAATCATGATACTTGAGTCCCAAATGCCGTTAAAAATCCTTGATACCCAACTTTGTATGAAGGGTATGAAAAATATCTGTGAACTCCATGACATCTTAGTCCCTTCCCTGTCACAGTGTGGTCCATTTTATGTACTTACATTCATATCTCCCGATAGGGTAATATTGTTCCTTGATGGTGTCTTGGAAAGAATTATAAGTGGGTGAGGCTAAAAACAATGAGGGTTCCCTCTCATCCCTCTACTCACAGTAGGTTTCCCACCAATACCCTATGCGGGGGCTGACTTTGAGGATTACTACAAAAGGGATATTTTCCTTATTGGAAAATCATGAACCAAAAAATATCCTTCCAACAGAATTAACCATTTATCTACAACGTATGTATCTATTTGGACTTCAAATATGGGAATGTCAAAGTTGAGTTCTACCTTAAAGGGAGTGGTACCTCCAAGGTGGCTATTGGATGAAGATGTGTTGCCCATGGGCATCCGCCGAAGGATCTGGGAAATTTTTTCCATCATCTCGTTCTTTTATCGCTCAAGGGCTTCTTTGAGCAACATTTTGAAAGGATCTCTTGCTCCCTCATTTTTATTGTCTTCTTCCATGGGAGTTCATTGGGGTTAGCGAGTCCGATATTGCAAAGGTTCAACTAGTTCAAACCCTAACTTCTTATACCAGGACCTCATTGGGGACATGCACCAAAAAAAAGTTATGATTGCTCTGATACCACTGGTTCAAATTTATAAAGGGATGAAATTAATTCATATATAAATAGAAATAGAGAGCTACAATGAAAACACAACTTCAATTCATTAATAACAAAGTACTGAAAACAGTTTACATGCAAAATGGAAATAGACTAGTTAGGGCGATGGTAGCTTATGTATGAGAAGAGATATGCAGCTACATGTCTTCTAAATTGTGTTACAATGAGGCTTGGAGGCCTATTTCTTATTGAGAAACAATGGAAATCCCTAAACATCCAAAAAACTAACCCTAGGAGATGAAATTCCAAAAGTCTGTGGGCCCCATTGTGGTAAATTGGTACATCAACTTTTCGGGGTCGTAACTTTGGCATACGATCTTCATTTGACACGTATGATACCTCGTTAGAAATATTTATTTGAGGAATACAAATTTCAACTACAAACCCCTGCCATATGTTATTTATTTACCCATTTTCTAAAAAAAAGCGTTGTTTAGGTCCTCAAAACGACTCTGGAAGTTTAAGACCCAGAAAAATTCCAAAAATAGTAAATTGTGCTACAATTAAAGAAACTGAAAGAAATAATGTTGGGGCTCCAAGTCGAATAGGAGGGTGGCCACCAATATCCACTTGGATAAAAAATCAAGGTATTTTTAGATTAACGTTGATTCTCCATACTTGATAATCACTTGTGATATTAGTTGGTATTTTAATATTTTGTTTTACTACTTCATCAAGCAATTATCAAAGCATGAAGATCGAAAAACACAAAGAACACAAGATATAGGTTCTACACTAGGGGAAAAACTGGGGAAAACCTAAACAATCCTCATCTTATAGAATTAGATCAAAATGAGACCTCCAAGACCTAAAACCAAGTCTAAGACCTCCTCAAGCTCCGAGTAAGCCCTCCAAATGATCTCCTCCGAAGAAGACAAAGTTTGCCAAAGTCAACAAAGTTCAACCCCTTAAAAGTTTGCATCAATCAAGGTTTTGGCCCTACAATTTAGGTCTACAACTTTAGCCTACAACACTCAGCTCTGCAACTTGCACAAATCTCTAGACTGTTGCACATGTGAGCATAAATAAGTTAGAATTTCAAATTTTCTTCCTTTGCTTGGTCGTCCCTTTTGTTTCCTTGTCCTTTGCTTTTGATTTCTCTTTGTGTAGGTGCAGATCAAATTTGTTAATGATTGGGTGTGAAATGAGTCGAAGTCTCTACCTTTTTACACCCTTTTTAGGGGGTCTAACAACCTCTTCTAGGCCGAATTTAACAGGCAGGGTCAACTTGGCCTTGGGAGTCCAAATTGACTTTATAGATTCAAAAATAATATTTATATATTGATACAAATTTCCCAAAAGGGTCTTTTACATATAAAAATAATTATTTTGACTCATGAAAAACCCTATGAGCATGAAATGCATGCTTGATCTAGGTGATAATTAAATGGAGCATGAAACCCATGCTTGAAAAACAATATTTTCTTTCTTTTGTTGCTTGATACATAAAATATACATAATGACATAAGTAAAAAGACAATTATAGAGACCAAACCTAGTTATAATTTATAATAGATTGATTGTTCTACATAATGCCATTTTCCAGACACCATTCTAAAAAATGCATGATCTTTGGTGCCAGTGCTACAAAATGCTTAATGGCAGTCTATTAAAAATTCAAAAAAATTTAGACTGTCAACAAAAACAAAAAATTCCATTCTTGACACAATTTGGACCCACAACCTCGACCACACGATTCTCATGGTTTTCAACCAGACTGCTCGGTGGTTCTTACAAAGCTATGGTTTCAAATATATTTGTTATCAATCCATTATATATGACTTCAAAACAAGTGTGGGGCACAATTGTCTAATGTTAGACTATTATGTATGCAAGTATGTGGTCAGAATTCTTTGTGTCTCCACATCACTCCTATGTGATTCAAGCAAGTTACGTTTTTTTGAAAGCTAAACCATAATGTGGTACACCGCTATTGATGTGTATCCTTATGGTGGTTATTCATTGGCTAATATTAAATTTGGCTTGGAACAACTCAAAACATGTGCTACCTTGATCATTGTCTCCATAATTCATTTATAATCGGCCTGTCACTACTTCCATATTCGACTAAGTTTTCTACCATCAACCACCACTATACATAGCTAACAATTTGACGGATATATATATATTTAAAATTATAAATTTTCCATTTTCTTCCACAGAACCAAACCAGAACTGAACCATAATCAAGATGTAACAATCAACATATTATGAGCCATCAAAATCCAACCATGCAACCAAAGATTATTTATAACAAAACTATACCCATAATTTTGTGGAAGACCAGAGACTTGTCTTTGAACTAGAGAGATTACATCTGAACCATACCATCCACAAACCATAAAATCTATTTGGCGTAGAAATGAACATGATTCATTACTTGGATCAAACATTATTCTAACCTCATATTTTAGAGGGTCGGATGTTGTTTCTAATTTAATGCCTTAATACCATGGATGGGATATATATATGCATGTGTGTGTGTGCGTGTCAAGCCCTATTTTCACCTCATATTTTAGAGGGTTAGATGTTACTTCTAATTTAATTCCTTAATACCATGGATGGGATCAATATGTGTGTGTGTGTGTGTGTGTGCATGTGTGTGTGAGAGGGAGAACAATAGTTGGGCTAACCTGCCCTTACAATAAGCCCATTATTAGGCCAACTTGTATAAAGGAAGATTAGGCTTCTTTAAAAAATATTTTTTTCTTTTCGTGATACCCTTTTTTTAAGGTTGAATATAAAATATGAAGTCGGGGCAAATTAAATTATGTTTTATACCTTATTCTAGGGGCCAAGCATATTTTTAGACCATGGTTTCTTGGGGCATGTATTGAAGACACCCATTCATTTGGGGCATCAAACTTCAAACTTAAATATCTCTCCAACCAAGAGGACCCATGAGGCGTGCCACCTATCAAACGAAATTGTGTAACAAGGGATACCAATATAGAGTGGTATTTGCATCCAAATTCATTGAATTATGAATGCAAATCCCCAAATCAATGTTGGCCCATTCACCCTTTGACACCAGTGACAATTCCTCCAAGAATCTCCCCCTTTGTCATGAATGTCAACACTCATTATTCCCCTATCATCATGCTCACCATGTCTCCATGCTTCCCTTCGTCTCCATGTTGCACTTTTATCTCTCCCTTTGACATTAATGGCAAAGGGTGTCATGCATTTTTTGGGTTGCTCCCCCTGGCAATATTTCTTCTTCTTTCTCAACATGTTTTCTTCTCCAAACCCTAGTGGGTTTGGTTTCTTTCCTAATTTTCTTTTGAATCTAATGCCATATGTCCAAATCCATGGAATTTAAAGCATTTTGCGTTGTACCTAAATGATGGAGAAAATGGTGTGTACTTTTTGTTGGGGAATTGATTATGGTTTCTAACTTGTCTACTTGTAAACATGCTTCTATGATTTTTTTGATATCCTTTGTAGTTAGCCCTGCTATTTTTTTGCAATCCCTAGGCTTATGCCCAAAATTTGTACATGAATTAAAACAACCAAGGAACAAAATTTGGTACCTTGGTGAGTTGGATTTCCATGATGGTCTTTTGAAATTGTTTTGCCTTGGAGGACGTCTAGTCTTTTGTTTCTCTTCTTGGTAAGGTGTCCTTTTGAGAATAAATATTTCACTTTCACGTTTTTCTTCAAATCTCTCCTTTGGGTTCTTGGTGTGTACATCTCCTTTGCATGAAGGTTCACATGGTCTTAAAGTAGATAATTTCTTATTTAAGCCTTCTTTCTTGTTGATCAAATTTAGTATGTAGCTTGATCAAGTCCTTGGATATTTCTTTAATTTGTTTTGTCAAAATTTATTCTCTCCTTTTTTCCTCTTGAACCATGGTCTTTAAGCGAGAAACTTCCTTTTAAACTTGTCTTACATAAAGCTATTCTAGTCTTTCCAAAATATATTTAGTTGAGGAGCATTGTCCCACCTTGTGTTTTGCAAGATCTAATAAGCCTCTTACAATGGTTTCCATTGCTCTTTCATCATTTTATTTTGACTCATTTTTGGTTGTATCTCTAGTAACCACTACAAACCATATATCATCTAGGTTTTTCAAATAGGTCTCCATAGACCAACTCCATAATTCATAGTTTATTCCATCAAACATGGGAGGCGGTGAAAACATGACAGATGGGTCAACTTAGTCTTCATTACTTCAGTATGTTTTGGCATCATTAAATTAGAGGAGACTTCATTTTCCTTTTCCTCAGATCGTTTGGAGGCTAGCCTTCTTTCCTTTCCCATATTGTTCCCGAGATTTTCCTTTCAGCTATCAGATTGTAATGAAGGAACCTTTCTCTGACACCAATTGTTGGAAATACTAAGAGTGGGGGTGAATCAGTGTTTCATACATTTCAATAATTAAATATCATAGAGCATTACCCAATAACATTACATCAAGAAATACACAATAATTATATGATCTATTTATTGATATTATAAGGGGAGCTATGAATTCTGATTTACCAGCTACAATTGGAAGGGGTACAACCCAAATGTATGTTCCAACCACTACTGAAAGGAGCTACAACACCTAGTTTACCAACACCCACTAGAAGAAGATGGAAACCTCCCGAAGGAAGCTACAACTTCCTTCCCTAGCACCACCCTTCCACCCTTAACAATAAAATATAAAACAAAACTCTTGGGATCTCATACGAGGAACAATGACCCAATTACAACAATATTCAACAATTTAAATAATCAAAAAATCTAGTCACTATCCTCTTACTCATGTAAGAATAGACAAATTTGACCAAAGAAAGAAGTAGAACAAACAAATGAGAATTCAGAAGATACCATATACATGGACCAAGAAGAGATTACTACAAAGGAAGAACAATATCCATCCAAAACAACTTTTAAATCTAAGCACAAACATCACCCAGAGAACCAAATTATTGGAGATGTTGATGCAAGTATACAAACCTAGAGAAGAATGACAAATTCACCAGGAAAAGTCAACTATTTC
Organism: Pinus taeda; assembly: GCA_000404065.3. NCBI lineage: Eukaryota > Viridiplantae > Streptophyta > Pinopsida > Pinales > Pinaceae > Pinus > Pinus taeda. The sequence continues at coordinate 68,132 of APFE030196917.1, read as the reverse complement.
CCTTCTATCCAAGATAGAGTCAAATGATTCTGCACAAGTTAGTTAGCATCATCTTTGGGTGAATTCTATGGAATAAGAATTGAATCAAATTAAGAAAAATGGAACTTGGGAACTTGTGCCATGACCAAAAGATAAAAACATAATTGGGACTAATTGGGTATTAAAAGACAAGATGAATGAAGAGGGACAAATTATCATAAATAAGGTAAGACTTGTTTGTAAGGGATATGCATAAAGTGAAGGAATTGATTTCGAAGAAACTTTTGCTCCAATAGCTAGATTAGAAGAAATAAGAATGTTTTTGGAATTTGTGTGTTTGAAAGGCTTCAAAGTTTATCAAATGGAGGTTAAATTAGCCCTTCTAAATGGAGTTTTAAAGGAATAAGTATACATTAAACAACCGAAATGTTTTTACTTGTCTGAAAATAAAGGCTATGTGTGCAAATTGGAGAAAGCTCTTTATGGGTTAAAACAAGCCCCGAGAGCTTGGTATGCCAAGCTGGACCAATATCTTCAACAAGAAGGCTTCAAAAATAGGGGTTTTTGAAAATGATCTCTACATCAAGATGGAAAAAAAACAATTTATTAATTACACTTGTATATGTGGAAGATCTCAATTTTTGAAGCAATAACGATGATATGAGTCATGGATTTTCTCAGGAAATGTCAATGATTGGAGAATTATCCCTCTTCCTTGGACTACAAGCTTCTTAAAATGAAAAAGGAATATTCATTTCCCAAACCAATTACCTCAATTAGATTCTCAAGGAATTTGGAATGGAAGAATGTGCACTAGTTAGTACCCCAATGATTACTAGATGAAAATTAACTAAGGATGATGAAACTCCTAAGGTAAATTCAACTCTTTATAGGTCTATGATTGGGTGTTTATTGTACTTTACAAGTTCAAGACTTGATATTATGTAGGAATTAAGAATGGTTGCAAGAGTTCAATTAGCACCAAAGGAATCACATATGCAAGTAGTAAAGAGGATATTCAATACTTGTCGAGCACACTCAATTTTGGGCTTTGGTATCATAAGAGTACATATTTCACATTAACATCATAAACATATGCTAATTAGGTAGGTAACATTGATGACTAAAAAGCACCAATGGGAGTGCAATTTTCTTAGGACATTATCTTGTGTCTTGGTCAAGCAGAAAGCAATCATCAGTTTCTCTTTCTACAACTAAACTTGAATACATAATAACTACATATTGTTGTACTAAAGTTATCTAGATGAAACAAAATTTGTAGAAAATCAAACTTTCCACTCCAACGCTAGTGCATTCAATATTTCAAGAAATTTTATCATGCACTAAAAAAACAAGCACATTCCAATAAAATATCATTTTCTCAAAAAACAAGTCATTGAGCAGAATATCGAGATGGAATATATTGGCACAAAAGAACAAATTTTTGACGTATTTATCAAATATATGCCAAGGGAAACCTTTGAATACCTTAGGTAGAAGTTCGGAGTGATCTCTCCTTAATTTTATTAAGGAAAACACAAACTCGGGGGGATCACCCTTTGTTATTCCTGTCAAATGGGAAGAGAATGCAAATAAGGGGAGCAATCAACAAGAATTATGAAGAGAATACAAAAAGGGGGAGTAGTTGTTGGAAGAAGTTGGTATCAAATTATTGCCATCAATAACAAAGGGGGATATTGTTGAAAATGGTTGTTATTAATGTCAAAGGTTGTCCAAATGAAAGATAGAGTTACATAAAGCCCCAAGGGTTAGCTCAGTTGGTCAAAAACCGTGCCTCACCATCGGGAGGTCACAGGGTCGAATCCACCCGAAGCCCTTGGGGTCATGTCTTGCAGTAGGCCGAGGGGCGATTTAGCCTAGCTATCGCCCAGATTTTTCCGTGGACGTAGCGATCACTCATTGACCAAGGTGCTCATGAACCACATGCAAAAAAAAAGAAAAAAAAGAAAGAATGATAGAGTTACATAGTCAAATAGAACATTTTAAGACTTTCCAATGATATATGGCACACATTCTAACTCCTCACAGTTGAGGAGAAACCATTTTTTGAATATTCACTATACATTCTACCAATTGCACAAGTTGAACCAACCAGTGGACAATTTGACCCTACCCTAAACACCAAATGAACTGTAGATAGCATGTGAAGGAGTATTTCTAGCCATTGAATCAAAAAATTTCATATTTGTTCTAGAAGTATTTAGTGAAGGAAGAGGGTAGTAGAACAAGGGTTCACGCCTTGTGAACCATGAAAGGCAATTTGATTTTTGTTGGAGGGCAAGCCAAGATCTTTTGAAAGCAAGCTGGGTTCTATAGAAGCAAGAACCAAGGTTTGTTGGAGGGAAAGCTAAGTTTTGTTAAGGAGGTTGAGTTTAGATAAGGAGGCCAAGTCCTTTTGAAAGCTGCTTTTTGAGTTCATTTGAATTTCAAGTTGTCAAAGAAGTTCTGCAAGACATGATTTATATATATTCTCTTGTATTTTTTCTATTTTTTTAATATTTGTTCAAGGTCAAGTATGGTCTATCTAGGATGCAAGTCTATCAAATAACTTAAAGAGAAGTGATAGAAGAATTATAAGGATTGTAAAGGAAACTTAAGTGATGGTACAATAAGTACATCATTGGATACAAACTGCCAAGTGCGCAGATCTATTGAAGAAGCCTAAATATTGACAATTGAACAATGAACAACAGAGTGCTAGATTGAATTGAATTGAAAAAGAGGAGTGTTGTCATCTATAAAAAATGTTGGAGCCTAAACAGTTGTAAGTGGTGCTTACTAAGGACTGGTGTCCTCATCTTCATGATAGGTTGGAGCTTGCAATTTTTGTAAGTTGGTGCTTACAGAGAAATAGTGTCTTCACAAGTGGTTGTAATAAATTAAGGACTATTTGAAAAGCATTCAAATGTTTCTTATTTAAGCTTGTATCTTCACTTTAATTTATGATTTCATACATTATCTTGATACTTGATTATGTGATGATATTTAAAACTAATTGATAATGATTCACACCCCTCCCTCTCAATATCAATGTGTATCTTCAATAGTTATTACTACTTTCTTTAACACATATCTAATTGTTATGAATTTTATTAGGTTAGTCAAGAAGTTTTCATGTGCATAAAGGAATTCCATTTCTTTTTATAGCTTCCTTCAACTTGTTTGGAAATTTTCTTGTAGCAATGCAAAGTTTCTTATACCCCTATAACTACTCATGTAGAATAGTGTAGAATTCTATTTTTTAGCATATTTCTCAAATAACGATACATATTTTGTTACAAAACCACTAACGACAACAAGTAATGGCGATCAACCAAAGGAAAATTAGTATTTAAATGATCTCCCTTTAATTCTATTTTTATTGTATGTGTTTTCTGTGCATTTTGAATTCTACATTTTGCAAATTGGTTAGATTATTAGATTTTTATTTTTACCCACAACAATTTCATTATTTTCAAGTTGAGTTAGTTGTAATTAGTAAACTATAATTTTTTTCAAGCATTGGTTGGATTTCCTTGCAACTGGGTTAGATAGATTTCCAATTTGATAAGTAGCATCCCTGACTCATTAATGATATTTTTGTTTACCTAAACCATTAGAGTAAGACTTAGGGTGTCATTTTCCCCTTCACCAACTAGGATCATTGGAATAGTTAATTTCATAATAAAGAAATTAGAGTGTGTCTTGCACATATAGTGCATAGCACCCTTGAAATTTGTATGAACCTTGGGTTGATGATTCAAATTTGTGGCTAAAGGAGGGAAGCATTCTTCCTACAATTCTAAATTCCACTACAACTCTTAAAGCACCTCCAAGATCACACTCTTCAAACTAGTTGAGGGTAAAGTGGATATATAAATCTATGTGAATCACCTAGTATTGCCACATCAAGTGTAGCAATCGCTAATGGATCAAATTGAATAAATTTTCCTTTGACTTCCCTTCAATTGTCTCATTCTTCTTCTAATGATCATGGAAGGAAATTTTGTGGTTAGCATATTTGTTGGTGTTAATGGTTCAACGTGTTGCTTAGCTTCCTCCTCAATAAATGTATCTATTATTGTCAAATTTCTCTTCAACTTATGAATCTAGTGAGTAGAATTCATTTGGGGCATTTTGGAGACTTCTAAATTGGACTCCACATTCTTAAAAACCCCTAAAATGACTTAATCTAAATTCTTTGCTAATGGTGATTTTGTTGATGTTTCCTTGAGTTCATATATTTTATGTTGCTCCTTTTCTCATACAATGTTTAATGAATGGATTCATAACTCATTTCATCATATTGGGCTTACTTAAGACTTGGAATATCTAGTGTATTTAAAAACAATATTTTTCTCTTCGCTAATTCTTTACTCTGATCTTTGGTATTGGCTATTTTTACAGGTACACTATGTTGAAGAATGTGTAACTAGGATCAGTCTTCATAAGTATGAAATGTATCTTTTGTAAATTATAAAATGAAAAGAAATTATTATTATTATTGGAGCATGGGTTTCATGCTCAAGTTCTTTTATTTTATAGGTCGAACACCCATTGAGTGCTTCTAGGGTTTATCCTAGGTATAGAAGTCAAAGGAGTTATTGTCATATATTGAATACCCCATTGGGAACATTGTATCTTGTAAAGAAAAAAAAAATTCTTTAAAGTGTCGAATTACCCTCCAAGATCAAGTCGACCTAGAAGCTGTCAAGTCAGCCTAATTGAAGAGTCACATCTACCCCCTCAAGAAGCCTATATAAGGATAAGAACTCCTCCTCCAAAGAAGGACTCACTCATCTCTCGTTCTATGCAAAGAAGAGGATCAAGAAGGAGGAAGAAGAAGAGTTTGGAGAAGAAGGATGAAGATGAGGTCGAAGAAGAATGAGTGCTAGAGGAATCTAGGGATTTTGTGCAAGGGTCTCATCTTTTGATCTAGGAATGAAGGAAGGGAAGAAGGAAAGCGAAGGTTACTAAGGGTATCACTCTAGCCCTAAGTTACACGGAAAGGAAATCAAAGGATAGAAGAAAGCTCTAGGAAGAGGATCGAAGTTCCCAGGTTTGGCAGCATCAGTTGCTAGGGAGTCAAAATTTCGAATCTACAGTAGGAGGTCAAAGTTCTTACAACAGGAGGCTGAGTTGGTGCAATTGGAATAGATTTACCTAAGTTTTGAAAGTACAAAGTTTGCACATTATCTCAAGAGGTTGATATTGATCTTGGAGGGTATTGGTCTAAGCCATTAGGTCATGGTATTCTTCAATTGAAAGATCTATAAGAAGAGAAGAGATTTAAGGGTTTTCCCCTCAAGAGGAGTGGTTTTGGCCCTGGTTGCAGCCTATACATTGTGCCATTGTTCTTATTATTTTGGTAGATTTTTTATGTTTCTCACATTATAATAATTAGGATCAAAGCTAATAAGTAAAAATATAACACAAACAGTTATCAAGTTGAAGAGAATTAACATATTCATTGCCCTAGTGAATTATCAACATGGTATCAGGGCTAAGGTTAACTAAGGGAATCATGAATATCTCCTCTATAGTGAATAATTTCATCAAGAAGTTGTTCCAAGATAGCAAGCCATCTCAAGAAAAGGATCAAGGAAGCATGGAGCCTCTTTTTTTCTTCAAAGAAGGCATCAATCAAGGAAAAGGATGAAGGTATCTTCTTGGCTCTCTCTGGCACATTCCAAGATGAAAACATTTGGGTAATTGATAGTGTTGTGAAGGAAAATCCCCTCCGTGGACAGAAGCGATCCCTCTATCCCAGTTAGTGTGTATCAACAAACTAAACAATCTAACATACACTTTCCTAGCTTATTCTTGACAAATGCAAAGAGAAGGAGGAACCTACCTCGCTCTTATGTTAATCACTCGATCTTTGGAGATGACTTTGAATATTTTTCTCTAGGCCTCACTCCTTAGTTGTTCTTCACATCTGGGTACTTGTAAGAAAGATCAAAGTAATACACAAGATACAAGAGCATATATGGCATACATCAAACATAAACTACTTAACAGATCAAGGAACATTAAGCTAATAGCGTAAACATTTACACAATTCTGGAAAGTGAACATCAAATGTATATATTAAGAGCTAAAAAAGGGAAGCATACAACCTATTAATTGATGTTGGAGCCTTCCTTTGGGTGGATTTCCAAGTCCAAGAAAAGACTCTTGAAGCACTCCTTTTCCAAGCTAGAATGGGTAGCATGTAAGCATAATCATAGCATGGGGATGCAACAACCAATGACCAGCCATTTGGGGATGGAAGGGAGTGAATTTATAGGAAGGGAGAAGGAGTTAGGGATCCATAAAAGAGGGAGGAAGGTCCACATCTCAAGGGGAAATCCCATGATGATACTATCAATAGGCCCAAGTGATAGAGCTCGACCATATCAACAATAACCAATATCCATCTCATTGTTCCCGAAGGTTCTTGTGAGCGAAGATTCTCCTCTAGTTTGGGAAAACCTGCCAGAAGAGGTTCAGCGTGGGTTTTCCTATGAAAACTTGCACCAGAAACATGAGTGTATAACTGATCAACCTACCATTAGCATGGGCAGGCAGTTGAGAAAAATGTGTTGATGCCAAAAATTAGGTTTTTAGGCAACCGTCTCCAGAATGGATTCAATGCAGTTTTTCTTTGATTATTCATGGAGGCTATGATCTATATATCATGATGGATATGCTGCACAGTAGTCAATTTTTTGGCGCTTCAAATATGGAACGGGAAGTGAACAAGAGATGTGACAAAATATTGTGTAACAGGTAGTGGTGCATCAAGGCACATGACTGGTCATCCTACACAATTGAAGACCTTAACAAAAGGTAAATCCACTTATTCAATGGAACTTGGAGACAGTAAGAGCTATCTTATAAGGGGTATTGGATCGAGCTCAATAAATCTAGAGAATGGAAGCAACATACACCTCAAAAACATTCTATTTGTTCTGCGTTTGGATAAGAATTTACTTTCCATTTCAATTTGAGAATATAAGGGTGATAGATTAGCTTTCATTGATGTAAAGGTTGTTGTATGGAGTAAAGAATCAAATATAGAACAAGATAAAGTCATCAACATTCGATAAGGAAGACTTCACAAGCTGATATCTACTTTATCCCAAGCCCTAGTTCACATTGAAATTAGCCCATGTGAACTCTGACATAGAATAGTTGGTCATCTAGATTTCAAAATCCTTCCAACTCTAAGCTCCATAGTAGATGGAATACTTGAACTGAAAGAAGATCATGAAGGAGTATGTAAGAGATGTGCATTGGGTAAGAATACTAAGAGACCATTTGGAAGTAGTTCTTCATGGTCAAAAGAAATATTGGATCTCATTCACTCTTATGTATGTGGTCTATAACTCCTAAATCACTTGGAGGCCATCTATATTATGTCACATTTATAGATGATCATTCAAGAAATACCTAGGTTTACTTAATGAAAAGCAAGGATGAAGTATTTACAAAATTTCAAGAATTCAATGTTTAAGTGGAGAACCTTACAAAAATAAGAATCAAGATACTAAGATCTGATAACGGAGGAGAATATACATCCAAGGATATTATAGAATTTGGTAATGAATCTGGGATTAAGAGGGCGCTGATAGTACCATATAATCCCGAAAAAAATGGAGTTTCAGAACGGAAGAATAGATTCATTGAATTAAGTGTAAAAAAAATGTTACACGATCAGGATCTACCTAAGTTTCTGTGGGAGAAGCCATGAAGAGAATTGTTTAAATTCAAAATCAAATTCCCCAGAGGTCCCTAGACAACAAAACTCCTGGGGAAGTGTTCAATGGAAAGAAGCCATTTGTAGATCATCTCTGTATCTTTGGGTGTCCTGTATATATCCATATACCAAAGGAAAAAAGAAAGAAGTTGGATCCATCAGGCATGAATGAAATGTTTGTTGGGTATAGCAACACATCTAAGGCCTATAAGATCTACATAAAAGAAGGAAATTACATTCAAGTCAGTCAAGATGTCCTATTTGATGAAAGTAGAGCATTCAAGAAATCAAAGGAACTTCCCATAGAATCTGATGATGAAGAAATTTCGGTATTAGAGGAAGAAGTTAACAACGAAGGAGAATTTCACCATGAAGAAGAAGGTCCTACTGAACCTATTCAACCCGTGGTCATCCCAGATACAAGGAAAAGGCCTAATTAGTTGAAATCTACACTACTTGATGCATAAGGTCACGGGCCAACGAAAGGCTCATTTAGAGAAAGAAAGAAACCAAAAAGATAGTATGGGTATGTTGCATACATGACAAAACTAATAGAAGAAGAACCATCCACTTTTGAAGAGGTTGTCAATCATGAGGAATGGAAATATTCCATGAATGAAGAGTATCAATCTATAATGAAGAATGGAGTATGGGAGGTCGTACTTAGGCCCAAAGACCAATCTGTGGTAACTTCCAAGTTGATCTATAAGACCAAACATGCGACAGATGATAAGTATAAGGAAACATTTGTGGCTAGTGGTTTCTCTCAACAAGAAGGCATCAACTACGAGAGACATTTTCTCCAACATCAAGATATACAACAATACATTCATTAGTCTCTATGGCTGCATCGATGGGATGGAATATCCATCAAATGGATGTCAAGGCTGCATTTCTAAATGGCACAATAGATGAAGAAGTCTATATAGAGAAACCCTTGGGATTTGAAGTTAAAGACAAGAAGGAATATGTTTGCAGATTGAAGAAAGAATTATATGGCCTCAAGCAAGCACCGAGCATATGGTATGCTAGAATGGATGCATACCTACAAAGAATAGGCTTCACAAAATGTTATGCTAATCCGAACCTTTATATCAAGGTTGTAGATGGAGAACCTGTAATAATTCTTCTGTATGTAGATGATCTTCTCTTGACACGTGTAGAAGGTTGAAATGAAGAATATAAGAAGAAACTAGTAGCATAATTTAACATGAAGGATATTGGGATGATGCATTACTATTTGGTACTAAAAGTCTAGCAGGGACCTAATTAAGTTTATTTGGATCAAGGAAAGTACCTGATCAACACAGAGGTCAGAGAGGGAGCACTTGTCAGTGACAGAGGGAGCTTCAACATCAGGAGTGTCTCTAGCCTGATAGAGATGTCAGAGTTGGGAGATCAGTTACTTACTTCTCAATAACTAAATTGCAGTGCAACAGTTAGTAGTGGTAGCGCTATGGGCAGTACAATGCAACATAATGAGAGGGGTTGCAGTGAAGATGCAGAAGTGGTAGTGGTAGGGACTTGGGCAACAACATTGATGCAAACAGAATTGCAGTACGGATGTAGAGGGAGTTGCAGTAAAGGATACAACAGTGCAGAGGATGTTGGGCAGCAGGCCTAGCATCAGCATAGGGACCGATGCCAAATGATCAGAGTGATGCTCAGTGAGGAGTATTACTAGAGCACAATCCTCGCTAAGAGGGAGTGTTGATTTGGGGTAGAATCAGATGTTCTCTAGCCACAAAAATTGGTGGAGAGGCTAAGGAACATGAGCTCTCCAATACCCAGAAAGGGTTTGGGCAGATTTTAAACAATTTGGGAGATATTAAAATAATTAATATTTTTAATGGAGTCCTTAAGTCTAAAATTAGGGAAATTAAAATATTAATGTGAATTAATATAAAATTGTGTTAGAATGGTCCAAAAGTCATGGATCAAGCCAGATCTAATCTTAGCCGTTAATTAGGGACTTAATATCGGCCGTTGATTTTTCAATGAGAAAAGTATAAGAGGAGGCTTGAGGGTCACTTGAAGAAAACACCAAGAGATCAAGATTTCAACTTTCTGGGGCTGGGTTTGTTGAGAAAGTTGAGAGAGTGATCTGGGGTTGAAATTGAGGTGTAGTGAATACAGAAGCAGAGAGGCAGAGATAGTAATGGAAGGATCATCGCAACAACTGGGAAAGTTGACACAGAGGGCGAAAGCCGGAACTGTTGGGAACTGTCGGAACAGTCAGGAAAGCAGATGCAGAGGGCAAAAGCTGGAACAGCCGAGAACTACCCAAACAGTCGGGAAAGTTGACACATAGGGTAGAAGCCGAAACTGCCAGGAACTACTGGAATTTTCCAGAAAGCTCACATAGAGGGCAAAATCGAAAACTACTGGGAACAACCGGAACTGTCGAGAAAGCTGACATAGAGCGCAGAAGCCGAAATTTTCGGGAATAGTCGAAACTATCAGGAATTGTCGGGAAAGCTGACACAGAGGGCAGAAGACGCTGACGTAGTGCCTAGATGTTGACACTGGGGTTTTTCATGGGGCAGATTGGAGCTGAGGAGTTGTCAGAGTGTTTATCTATGGTTTCAGCCAAAGCATCTGTCTTTGAAGGAGAGGTACTACTGCTGAGATATTTCTTTGTTGGGTGAGCCAGATTTGGCACCCAGATTGTATTATGAAATTGCTTAATAAATCAAACCCTCAGATAGTTGCACCAGTTTTCCCGCATTGGGTTTTTCAGGGACATTAGTCCAAAACTAACGGTGTCATTTGTGTGCTTGTTTCTTTTTCCTTCGGTTGATAATCTGTAATGTGTTGAGCATGTACTTGTGTTTATTTTCAATATTTACATGGTAAATAACTTGTTAATTAATCAGAACAAGTAGCAAGGAATAAATCAGAAAGTACATGGAGGGTTCCTAACTTTTAGACTTAGAAACTTCAACAATCAAGAGGTTGAAGAGGTTTGACATGATTGACTACAAACCTATGACCACTTTGATGATCACAAACTTGAAGAGACTAAGAAGTTCTGAATCAAGCCCTATGGATCCTTCCAATTATAGACAACTAATTCCCTCACTGATTTACTTGGTGAATACTCAACTAGAAATATGTTTTGCAGTAAATATTCTCAATCAATTCCAAGTGGATCCAAGGCATGATCATTATATAGAAGAAAAGCATATTCTGAGATATCTATGAGGAATCATTCATTATTGCCTAAAGTATGACAGAAGAAATAATGTCCACTTGATGGGATAGATAGATTTCGATTGGGGAGGTAGTGAACAATATGGAAGGAGCACTATTGGAGGATGTTTCAGTTTGGGATCATCCATGATCTCATGGGTGAGTAGGAAACAAGACACAATTGTGTTGATTAATGTTGAAGCTAAATATGTTGCAACCTGTGAAGTAAGCAGAGAAGCAGTTTGGTTGAGGAAGTTGTAATCTGAACTATTTGAAGGAACGATGAACCCCTATAGTGATACTTTGTAATAACACTAGTTGTATATGTTTGTCTAAAGACCTGGTATTTCATGGAAAGGAAAAGCATGTAAACAAAAAGTATCACTATATTCGAGAGCTAGTAAAAAATGGTGTGCTGCAGTTACAATATATCTCCACTGATGAGAAGGTAGATGACATATTAACAAAATATCTTCCTAACAAGAAGCATGCATTCTTGAGAGACAAGCATGGCTTGGTTGATATATCCTCCCTAATTGAGAGGGAGAGATAGAAACTACATTCTTGTATTCACTTGAGAAGAAAGAATGGAGGATTGGGTAACCATTTGGCATTCGATACACTTTGAGAATGTGGTAGAGAATTCAAGACAAGATTAGTCATGGACCAATATTCTTTGAGGAATGGCTATCCTAGATAAGAATAGTCGAAATAAGTTCATACTTGGTGAAAACCCGGGTGGAGTATGTAACTTGAGATACAATTATGATGGTGTCTATAAATTATTGATCTCGCTAGAATTGTGCTCTTCTATTGTGGTGAGATAGAGGTTTTAATAAAGGCCTTGGTATGTGAAAATGATGGTTAACATGATGCTATATAGATGGGTTACCAATTCGATTCTTTTTATGAGATCTATTTAGATTGAGAATGACCATGTACCTCTTATGAATACCTCCCTAGTTAAGAGGAAGTATTGAAAAATGTGTAACTAGGTTCAGTCTTCATAAGTATGAAATGTATATTTTGTTAATTAAAATATATATATAATATATATATATATATATATATATATATATATATATATATATATATATATATTATATATATATATATATATATATATATATATATATAATAAAAATAAAAATAAATTATTATTATTATTGGAGCATGGGTTTCAGGCTCAAGTTATTTTATTTTATAGGTCAAGCACCCATTAAGTGTTTCTAGGGTTTTTCCTAGGTCTAGAAGTCAAAATATTCATTGTCATATATTGAAGACCCCATTGGGTACATTGTATCTTGTAAAGAAAAATTATTTTCTATCTTTAAAGTATTGGAATACCCTCCAAGATCAAGTTGGCCTAATTGAAGAGCCATGTCTACCCCTTGAAGAAACCTATATGAGGAGAGGAACTGATCCTCCAAACAAGGACTCACTCATCTCTCATTCTATGCAAAGAAGAGGATGAAGAAGAGGTTGAAGAAGAGGCTGAAGAAGGAGAATGAAGAAGAGGTCGAAGAAAAAGGATGAAGAAGAGGTGAAAGAAGGACGAGTGCTAGAGGAAGTTAGCATTTATGCACAAGGGTCTCACCTAATTTGATTTAGGAACGAAGGAAGGGAAGAAGGCAAGCGAAGGATACTAAGGGTATCTCTCTAGCCCTAAGTCACAAGGAAAGGAAAGTGAAGGATAGAAGAAGGCTCTAGGAAGAGGATTGAAGTTCCCACGTGTGGCAGCAACAGTTGTAGCAGTTTTTGGGGAGTCGAAATTTCGGATCTACAGTAGGAGGTTGAAGTTCTTGCAAAAGGAGGTCGAGTTGGTGCAATTGGAATATATTTACCTGGGTTTGGAAAGTAAAATTTTTCACATTATCTCAATAGGTTGATCTTGATCTTGGATGGTATTGGTCTGATTCATTAGGTCATGGTATTCATTTATTGAAATTTCTATAAGAAGAGAAGAGAAGAGATTTAAGGGTTTTCCCCTCAAGAGGAGGGGTTTTGGCCCTGGCTTGCATCCTATACATTGTGTCACTTTCCTTATTGTTTTGGTAGTTGTTTGATGTTTCTCACATTATAATAATCAGGATCAAAGCTAATAAGTAAAAAGATAGCACAAACAATTATCAAGTTGAAGAGAATTAACATATTCATTTCCCTATTGAATTCTCAACACACTAGTAGATCTAGATTGTGACATGTTTCCTTTTCCCTTAGATGAGTCTCTTGGTTGTGGTTTACTTGCTTTCTACTTGGTGTGGCCACGAAGGGATTTTTTATAGTTTTGGAGCTAGAAGGGGATGATCCATCTATATAACCTAGAAGAAGAACAAGCACAAAGTGTGTGTCTTTACCTTCATTATCTTCCTTCTAACAAGTCCATTTTGTCTTGCAATTTGTTCATCTTCTAAGGAATATGTCTCCTCCTCTTATAGGTTTTTCTTTCTCTAGTACTAAGTAATTCTTGGTGATACTCTAATATTCATGGCTTTCTTTTGTTTCAATTCTAGTGGCGTGACTTTGTTGGATGTTGATTTTTCTAACGTGAACCTAGTATGGTCTTATTAGTTAATAAAATTTGGACCTCTAAATATCATGTGGGTTTCTTTTCTATACTTTATTCACTATAATTTATTTTACCTATTGTTATGTTACAATAATGGAGGAATATATACAGTGACATTTGGGTCCATGTGAGGTTTCACAAAAAAAAGTATGCATATCAATTTCAAACAAAATAAATCTATCAAATCTATCTACAATGTTTATAGGAATGTGAATACTTTTGGTTGTAACTTGGACCATCTAGATATACCATCATTGAAAGGTGCCATGGGTCTCTTCTTGATGTTCTTTATTATTATAATATTTATGTGTGCTGAAATAGGGTGCAAGAAATTGTTTAGTTTATATAATTTGTATATTTTCAGTGTTTTTCAAAAGATCATGGTAAGTAACAGTGCAACCCAATAGTAATGATATTCATTACGATACTCTTGTGCATATAGGTAAACTAAACTATTATAATCATGTTCATTTGATAATATTTCCAATGCATCTTGATTACTTGGGTACATCTCTCAAAAGTGTGGATAACTCCAACCGAGCATTTATCTTTTATGCATTTATACCTTAGTTTGTAAGCCAATTGTTCAATTGCATATCGGACAATTGATTCATTTTTTAGGCATATAGCTACATCATGCATCCCTTGATATGTCCCAAACTTCTTGCATATTTCCTCAAGGGTTACATTATTGGCTATAACTCTCTCAACAATATGTTTTTCTTGTCTTGGCAACCATCATGCTTTGTGAATGAAATCTACAATGATGGGATACTCCTTGTCTAGAAATAAGAATCTACGATAGATTTTGTTTGTCCAAATTTAGAACATCTAGTAGGGTGAGGATCATAAATTTAAGAATACCTACCATTCACAACCTAGGTATTGCATCATGTCTTCTATCAATGTATTTATTCACCTAGGTATATTCAACAAACTATAGTTCAAGGAATTTCTTTGCATCTTGGAGATTAAAATATGGGGAGCTCATCACACACATTTTCCCTATATTGGTTCCATTATATTAACTTCATCATGGAACTCTATTCCCAGTATATTAGATTATTTCTATGCCTTTTATTTAGCCCACATAAGTGACTTTGATAAAAACATCATCTTTCTTTCTTTGTTCAAGGTTGTATTCCTACAAGCTCTCTTTCCTTAATGAATAATTCTCCTCATTTTCTCCATTTTGCTAGACCACCTCATTTTTTAGAAGTTCTAGCAAACTATCCATTCATCTATTACTCCAACCATCCTTATTTTATACTCATCATTATACACTCATAGCCTCCAGATTTCAAATTTTGACTTCATTTCCCCCAATCTTAATGAATTTAGTTATTTAATCACTCGAATGTACTTTGTAATTATTCATTATTTATTATTAATGTTTATATTATCTAGTACGGAATTTTTCCAACCTACAACCTCTTATCTCATTAATAGGTCCCTTAAACCATTTCACATTAATATTAAATTATTTAACTTCCCCCTTCTCTTTCTTCTTTATTCAGCCCCACCTGCCACTAGTTTGATGCCACCTTTAAGCAATTAACATAATTCGCTTAACATAAACTTTAGAAATCCTATCTACAAATCCTCCATATACATGCATATTGTTGATTAACCCTCATTATGTGGGTATTGGGCAATGGTAAGTCTTCAACGCCTACTCATATTGACGTATTCTTCATAGGTCTCCCATTCATGAACTGTATTAATTTCATTACACTTGATTTTGTTAGTATTTCCGGCCACTTGATCTTCAACATATTAAGGATATTTATAATAATAAACATTCATCAATAATTATCCATCAAGAACATAAATTCACAACAAGTACATAGAATCCATATTCATATTAATTAAATAAGTAATCATACAAACTATCCTCCTTGCACAAAATGGAAAGGGAAAAAAATCTTAGAACCCTTAGTCTTTTTAAATCCAAATGCTTTTGAGTGCAATACAATACAAGGTAAAACATTCCTAATCTCTTATAGGGAAGATAACATAAGAAAGTGTGGGATCATTACCATGTGCAACTCCCAAATCAACTAACAACATTATAGTCTTTCACAAATTCCCAACTCCAAAAAGTGCATTAAGAGATAAAATCATATGAATATAAAGTGAAAAACCATGTGTCAATGACCCCATTAATAATTTAATGACCAAATGGGGTGCCAATATGGTCAATAATTTTTTTTTATATCCTTGACATCCCAACACTCCCTTCTCATCCCATTCACAAATCCATGGTTCCATCCACCCTCCTCAAACACAAAGGTGTGTCAGGTGGTGGAATAAGTCTTTCCTACAAAACCATTGCATGATTATTCATTTACTTCTAAGACCTAGTAGTGATGCAAAGCTAAAAAAGGGAAAATTCACTAAAACTGAAATTGAAAATTTACTAAAAAATAAATTAAAACAATAACAAAAGTAGGTAGTGGCCTCTCTAGAAATTCATATAAACAAGTTTTCTCCAAAGTTTGAGAAAAATTTCTCAATGGTATCTTGTCTTTCTACCAACAAAATTCCTAAGAATGAGTGGTATATAGACAATGGGGCATCTCACCATAGGACATCAAATTGATAATTATATTATAATCTAATGAAGCGGGACTAAGGAGTATAGGTTGAGCTTGGTGATGATGTGAAGTACCTAATAGAAGGAATTGATACTATTCCCTTCTAACTCAACTAAATTAACTCTTCAGATTTTTTTTTGTTTTTTTGTTTTTTTGTTTTGTTTTTTTTGTTTTGTTTTGTTTGTTTGTTTGTTTGCTTTGTTGTTGTTGTTGTTGTTTTTTTTTTAGCAATGCTCATAAAGACCTTGATTTCAACATTAGTGATGAAAGATAAGGGCTATATAGTTTATTTTAAGAACCAACACACCCTCATCTTGCCAAAGGAATTTAGCCAAGATCCAACCCAAACAATAGGGGTTAGAGAAAGTAATATTTATCAGTTGTAGTGTGAAACGTGTCTAAGCTTTTTCTCATAGTAGTGACAACATGTGCAAGTTGAGACACAAAGAAATGGTGCACCTGGATCATACAGTATTGCATATTCTAATGGAAATAGTCACAAGTGTTCGAAAATTTAGTGTTGAACAATGTGGAGTATGCAAAGGGACCAAGGTTGGCAAGCATGCCAAGGTTTCTTTTACAAACAACGAGCATAGATATAAGGATATTTTATACCTAGTTCATTTAAATGTTTGTTGGTAGATGTTAATAGCATCAATCTCAAGAAGCACATACCATGTTTCTTTCATTGAAAAATTTTGTAGTCTACTTCCTAAAGGTTAAGAATCAAGTCATTAGAAACTTTTTGGAGCTCAAAGCTCTAGTTGAAAACTAGACTAGGAAGAAAATCAAAGTCTTGAGATCGAACAATAGAGGTGAGTATATCTCCAAGGAGTTCGAAGGTTTTTGTGAGGAAACAGGAATCAAAAGGGAGTCTATTGTTTCATACAACCCAAAACAAAATGGGGTTGTAAAGAAAATTTGTTGATCCATCATATATGTTGCTAAGGCCATGATTCATAACCAAGAGTTGCATATGTTTCTTTGGTAAAAGTCATGCAACACAATAGTCTACATAAAGTTTATGTCCTCACAAGATCTTGGCAGAATATGCGCTAGAGGATGCATTCACCAATATGAAGTCAAAGGTGAGGTAATTTTTCCTCTTTGGCTACCCAATTTATATCCACGTATTAATAGAAAAGAGGATTATATGGAACACTCTTATTAAGGGTTTATTTGTAGGTTACATTAAGACTTCTATTGAGAAATCTAGGGAAAACGAAAGAGGTGATTTCTATAGAAATGATAATTGCTTGTGAATACTTTCTACTTCTTTTGATTAGGTTCTTCTTTAGCTTGATTATTATAGTGTTATTTTCATCAAACAGTTATCAAAATTATGAAAAAAAAAGAGACAAGAGACAAAACATGTAGGTGATCAGTCAGGGCCAACACCTCTCCAAATTGAGAGGAAAACCAAAAATAATTCTTCTTCTTATAGAATCTTCAAGTGATGAATTCCAAGACCAAGAACCTTGACCTAAGGACCTCTCCAAGCCTTAGCCACAAGACCTTTTTCATAGCTTCTTGTTCTTTCCCAAGTTACACTAGTCAAAATGACTTCTTGTACTCCTAACCTTGGCTTCTCTCAAATTTCGGCCCTTTTCATAGTCCTACAATTCTTGGCCTACTAGAAACTTTTGCAATTTCACACATGTGGGCTGATTGGAAGAGTTTGGTGATACTTTACTTCTTCTCTTGACTTGTACACTTCTTTTGGCGACTTCGGCTAGCAAGAACGCTGGTTTGTGACCTTCTTCTTGGCTTCATCAAGGATTGAGGTAACCCTACTAGAGAAACCCTAATCTCTATCACACGTGCAAGGAAGATGACCCAAAATAGTTCCAAAAACTCTTTTCTTTCCTTCCTTTTCCTTTTGCTAGATGTTAGAGTCAGTGTTTTCATACTGCCATCAGTGATCAAAATTTCTCTTTTACATCATATTAGTGTCCCATTTAAAATTTGTATCATTCCACCTAGGTCATCATGCAAAAATTTACTCATTGATGGTAGCCCAAAATTGAAAATCATACTCCCCTCTCAAAAATTTGTATTTGTTGTCCCACCTTCATGTATCTTGCTTAGCATCCATTTACTACAAAGGCTTATTTCATCATGTTTTATGTCAGTCAAGTCCACATAAAGTTAAGTCATTCAAGATTCGATTAGGTCACCTAGGTTTCAATTTCCCAAGGTCCAATAAATCACCATCTCACCACATAAGGTCATAAAAGTATGAGAGTGAAACAAATAATATCCCTTTTTTAATTAAATAAGGGTTTACAAGTATGTAACCATGGTTACTGAACTTCCAAATTTAATTTCAAGTAAGGAATTTATCCCAGTTTGTAAATTTTATTTCAAAAGAGATGTAATCATTTTTATTTCATTTATGTAATTTTATGTCTATTATATGTAATAAGTCACCATTTTATATGTCTACTCAATTCTATTACCAATAGCATCCAAACAAAAGTCAAAATGAATATTTCCAAATTATCATCCACCTATCAAAGGAAAAAGTAAAAAAATCAAAGAGCATTAGTGTAATATTTTGAAAAGTGACATGAAACATTAGAAAATGGGTTTTCAAAGCATAAATCAAAACCCATTCAAGTATAAAAGCCCTCAAAGACATCAAATCAATGTTCATTTTCACTCCTACACTCTCAAAGCCTCCTCAGCAAAATATAATTTTGAATTTCAGGCAAAATTGGACAAAACAGGGACAGAGGGCGCGTTTAGAAACTAGAGGGTGCATTCAAAACTGGTGTTGCACATTTTCCATAAAGCTCAGTGTATTTTCTAAGGGCGCGTTTGACCATTTTGCTGCACCTTTGCCCGAGAACATCCATAAATTTCCCAAAATGCACTACATTGCTCCAAGCATCAAAATTTGCCACCAAGGTGCTCCAGCAAGCAAGTAGGTTAGAATTACATTATTCCTCTCCTTCACAATTGATTTATATGGTGTTTCATTTTGTTTTGGAGTCATACAAAGTTCAAAACCCTAGTAACATAATTCCACTCCTAAATCTCATTTCCTAGCATCCCACTACCATTCCTACACTTCAAAACTACCCCCTGTTACCTCCCTCATATCAAACATCCCCATTTCCATATCCTCAATTTCCTCACATCATTCCATACTCTCTACACCTATATTCCATTTCATCTTCTCGCTAGGGTTTGACTCCAATAACTCATGGCAGAAGAAGAGAACAGAAGTCAGAGTGAGGAAGAAATACATGAGAGGAGGCTATCTAATAAAGGAGGGAGAACCATTAGACATGAGCCAACCAATACCAGAGAACTCATGGCATCTCCTATCACTGTGATAAGCTTTAAACATATGGGTTGTTTTGAGTTTTGTGAGAAAGTGGAAAGGATCCAACATCATCTTGTGTTGACCAGATTATTCATCACCAACTTCCATGACAACCAGGTAATCCTTGCTGGTGTCACCTTCACTATATCTCCTTCTATCATATAAGAAGCCTCTGGGATCCCAAATGTTGGGGAAAAATGGTTTAAACAAGGAGAATTGGATCATTTTTATTATGAGCCATACCTTAAACCAAGGTACAAGAATGAGAGAAAGAGGATTTTTCCATTCTCTTAACTCCTAGACAGATATGTTGCCATGATGAAAATCATCATGAAGTACTTCACATGTGAGGGTAGGTTTTCTAGGCTTTATTCCTATCATATACGGCGACTCATGCATTTCACAAGAGTCAAAATGCTCAATATTCCCTACTATCTTTACCGAGACATTGAGAAGATGTCATTCATTTCCCAAAGGAAAGATTATGATCATCAAATGCAAAGTATATTTCACCACTCCCTCATCAAGATGATAGTCCTACACCACCTTGATCAGCTTAATATTTCATGGGACACTTTCATATCCAATGATATTTTCACAGTCCCACCTATTTAGCATGGCCAAGAAGTACCTTCATCATCTCATCCATCCACCTCCATTCATCCACCTCAACCCATACATCATCCATCTTCATCTGATAATTCAGCCACACCATCACCTTCATCATCACCATCTCATGAGACTATACATTCACCTGGCATAGATGAAGGTAGTGAGAAAGAACACATTGAGCATGGTGAAAGCATCAAGCCTAAAGGGGTTGGTTTAGGTATCTTGACACATACCTATCATAGAGGGCACAAGCAAGTGTTTGCCCCACAGATTGTGGGATGGGCCTTGCCTTCTTCATCGGTAAAGCAGGTATAGAAGGGTAAGGAAAAGGTGGCAGACGCATAGATTTAGTAGCAGCAGGAGGACCTCCATGAGACAAAGCATGATTTTCAGTTAGTTGACCCAAATGAGAATGATGACAGTGAGAACACATCCTTTGTCATCAAGGAGAAGAATGCACTCATAGGAGGGCTCCAGGTCAACTTGCAAAGGGCCAAATACATTATTTCATACTATGAGCCGGAGAACATGCATTTTGATGTAGGGGCACAACTACCCCAAGTCAAAATGAAATTTTGACTACTACTAGAAGGAAAAACGAGTTTCTGGAATGAGAAACGGCTTAAAAGGACGATATCCTCATGAATATGTATTCTCCTGTCTTGAAGAGCCACATCATTTGTAAGAGGATTAGTTCCTCATGGACATGCATCGGAAATGCCTCGTAATTTGGATTGTTGAGATCCTCAAGGGATCATGTGAAATTGTTAATAAATTGTAGGGAGCCATTGAACAATCTTAGGAGAAGATCATGGATCTAGAATGATCCATGATTCTGTAGTTATTCCTATAAATTGTGAACCTACCTATTGTGGTGGGAGGCCAAAATGCAATGTAAATCAGGTGAGGAGACAGTCAAGGCCTGAGCACCTTTATATGTAATTCAAGTTCGAATGAAATGGAAAAAAATGTGTGTTGTTTTATGTGTTTAATCCTATGTGTGAAACCCTGTTGAATTCATAAGTTTGAATGTATGGGTAAGTTCTATTTAACATATATATGGTTTATGCCATCATGACAGTAATGCAAGGTGTGACATGGTGAAGTGCGGTGAAAGAAATTTTGGTCGCTAGAACGACACTGTCGAACAATAACAAAATTAACCAGTTATGTGGGGCCATAACCCACACACCAGCGTATTGATTACAGGATGCAGTTTTACTGCATCAAAATGGTATCAAAGCAACCTATTGGCACTGAGCAGGATCTCAAAGATCAGAAAAAGAAATCCAACGTGGCTTTTAGAGTTGGAAGAGGATGTGGTGGTGGTCAAAGAAGAGGAAGACCAGTTGCAAATGTTGAATTTTTGGAAGCTATGCAACAGATACAAGCTATATTTGAAGTAGTGGAAATGGGAAATCAAAGAGATGCAAGTGTTGGAGATGTCAGTGAGCCTGAAGTTGAAGTTGCAGAAGAAGAGGAACCTGCAAAGGTTACTCCTGAAATGAGATTCTTTAAATCAGTCTTGGGATCCACATCTAAACCCAGATTTTAGGTTTCAGTTTATACAGGAGGTTTAAACCCCAAGGAGTTGATAGACGGGATTAATGACATGGATGAATTCTTTGATTATGAATAAATGGAAGAAGGAAAGAGAGTGAAATTTGTTGTCACAAAATTGAAAGGACATGCAGCACTTTGGTGGGATGGAGTGCAGACAGAAAGAAGGAGACTTGGTAAGCAGCCAATTAAAAATTGGAATAAGATGGTGGCAAAGTTGAGAGGTAATTTTTTACTAAGTGATTATCAAATTTCATTATTTAGACAGATGTAGAATCTTAGATAGAGGTCTTTGATAGTGAAAGAATACACAGAGGACATAAGAGCTGGACAAATTCAAGATACAACCGAGAAGGTTGCAAGATATATAAATGGTCTCACAATGGAGATCCAAGATGAGATAAGTGTGTTGTCTCCTAAAACAATAGAAGAGGCTTATCAAATGGTATTGAAGGCTGAAGAAAAACTCATGAGGATGCAATCTACCAGAAGTAGAGGTATTTTCTTAGGAAGAGGAAGTCAAGGTGGTAGAGGAAGATCTACAACACCTAGAGATGGAGCTAGTACTAGCTCGAATCAGCATACGCCCATAGAAGGTGATGTAAGTGGAAAAAGAAGTTTTTCCAGAGGAAGAGGAAGCAGAGGCAGAGAAGAGAAATCAGATGTTACAGATGTAACAAGATGGGACACAGAGCCTATGAGTGCCCAGAAAACATAGGGACAAATGAGAGAAATGTAATTGTTTCTCAAACTAAAGAGGAAGCAGCAAAGGTGCCAGAAGAAGAAAATGTACCAGAGAAAGGGAAATATTTGGTAGTTAGTAAAGTTTTGTTAAAGCCAACAAAGGAAGTTGTTGAACCAGCGTAGGGAAAGACTTTGTTCAGGATTGTGTGTAAGGTTCAAGGAAAATGCTATCAAATGGTAATTGATAGTGGCAGCATCGATAATTTGGTCTCTATAGAAGTGGTGGAAAAGTTGAAATTAAAGACAAAGAAACATCCAACACCTTACAATGTGTCATGGCTTCAAAAAGGACATCCGTTGTTAGTGAATGAACAGTGTGAAGTGGAGTTGCAGGTGGGAAACTACAAAGACAAAATTCTGTGTGATGTGATGCCTATGGATGTGTGTCACATATTTCTGGGAGGACCTTGGCAGTATGACAGAGGAGCTATGCATGATGGGAAAAAGAACACATACAAATTTGGTAAAGATGATATTAATCACATATTGCTGCCTATGGAACAAGAGGATGCATCAAGAAAATCTGATCCAAAGACTCTATTTCTGAGTGGAAAAGAATACTTGCAGCAGATTGAAAAGAATGAGGTAAATTTTGCATTGATTTGCAAACCCAAGGTAATAACTACTTCCACTAAAATTTCTGATTTTCCAATTGAAATTCAAGAGATGCTGGAAAATTATTATGATATCATTGTAGAAGATTTTCTTAATGAGTTACCACCCCTTAGAAAAATCAATCATATAGATTTGATTCCAGGGGCAAATCTACCAAATAAAGCAGCTTACAGGATGACTCCCACAGAAAATGAAGAAATCAAAAACAGGTTCAAGAATTGTTAGATAAAGGATTGATTAGAGAGAGTTTGAGTCCTTGTGCAGTGCCAACAGTGTTGAATCCAAAGAAATATGGAGGTTGGAGAATGTGCACTGATTCAAGAACAATCAACAAAATAATAATCAGGTATAGATTTCCTTTACCTAGAATTGAAGATTTGATGGATTGTTTAAGTGGAGCAAGATATTTACAAAGCTGGATTTAAAAAGTGGTTATCATCAAATAAGGATTAGAGAAGGGGATGAATGGAAAACTTATTTTAAAACAAATGAACGACTGTATGAATGGATGGTAATGCCTTTTGGGTTATCAAATGCTCCTAGTACATTTATGAGTCTTATGAATGAAGTGCTGAAAGAATTTGTTGGTAAATTGAAATAGTATATCTGGATGATATATTAGTTTACAACAGATCTAAATAAGAACATATGAGACATCTGAATTATGTCTCACAGAAGCTGCAACAAGAAAAGTTACAGCTAAATTTAAAGAAATGTTCGTTCATGAAGGAAGAGTTGGTATATTTGGGCTTTGTTGATGGATTAAAGATGGATCCAAAGAAGATAAAGGAAATCATAGAGTGGCCTTCACCGAAAAGTGCTTTTGAGGTTAGAAGTTTTCATTGTCTTCCTAGTTTTTATAGAAAATTTATCAGGATTTCTAGTAAGATCAATGCTTCTATTATTGACACTATAAAGAAGGATAAACAACCATTTAAATGGATTATTGACGCAGAAAAGAACTTCCAGGTGTTGAAAAGAAAGATTACTGAAAAGCTTGTTTAATTTTTCCTGATTTTAATAAACCTTTTCAAGTGAAATGTGATGCTAGTGGAGAAGCTATTGGCATTGTTTTAAGTCAAGAGTACAGACCTGTAGCTTATTTCAGTGAAAAAATGAATGAATCGAAGAAGAAATATTCTTCTTATGATAAGGAATTTTATGCAGTTGTGCAGTCATTGAAAAATGGAGACATTACTTGATGTCTAAGGAGTTTATACTATGTTCAGACAATCATGCATTGCAATACATTATGCAACAACCAAAGCTTAGTCAGAAACATGCAAAATGGGTAGAATATCTTCAAATTTTTTATTTTGTATTAAAACATATAAATGGCCAATCAAACAAAGTAGAAGATGCCTTAACCAGAAAAAGTATCCTAGTTCAGGAAAGTCAAATTCAAGTGTTGGGTTTTGATTTTCTTAAAGAATTATATGAGAAAGATTTAGATTTTAAAGAGGCATTTGAAGCTTGTAAAATTCATGTTTTGTTAGACAGAAGTAAGTGGTTGGATTTTTTTCTTGCAAGAAGGATTGTTGTTTAAAAGAAATCAATTGTGCATACCAAATTGCTCTATGAGGGAAAATTTAATCAAGGAGAAACATAGTGGTGGACTTGGAGGACATTTTGGTGCAGACAAGACTTATGAACAACTGAAATGGTTTTATTTCTGGCCAAAGATGAGATCTCAAGTGGAGAAGTATGTAAAAAATTGTAAAGTTTGTTAGTATGCAAAGGAAAGGAGCCAAAACGCAGGTTTGTATGTTCCATTACCTATTCCAGATAGACCTTGGGATATGATAAGTATGGACTTTGTTTTGGGTTACCAAAAACTCAAAAAGGAAATGATTCAATTTATGTTGTGGTTGACAGATTTTCTAAAATGGAACATTTTATTCCATGTTATAAAACCAGTGATGCTACTCACATTGCTAATCTATTTTTTAAGGAGATTGTAAGGTTGCATTGGTTACCTAAGAGCATTGTTTCAGACAAAGATACCAAATTTTTTGGTCATTTCTAGAGGACCTTATGGAAGAAACTTGATACTAAATTTTGTTTCAGTTCAGCTTATCATCCTCAAACTAATGGACAGACTAAAGTTGTAAACAGAAGCTTGGGTAATCTTCTAAGAAGTCTTGCAGGTGAACATCCAAAACAGTGGGATCAAATTTTGGCACAGGCCAAATATGCTTATAATGATTCTCCTAACAGGAGTACAAGGCGGAGTACATTCCATATAGTTTATGGAATGCACCCAAGAGGAACGTCTGAATTAAGAGACTTGGGAAAAGTTGAAATGAGAAGTGTTAAAGGAGAAGATTTTGCTTCAGAGATTCAAGCAATACATGAATAGGTAAAACAACAATTACATAATAGCAACATAAAGTACAAGAGTAGAGAAGATTTGAACAAGAGAGAAGTTAATTTTGAGGTTGGAGATTTGGTTTTGGCACACCTAAGGAAGGAAAGATTTCCAAAAAGGGAGTATAACAAGCTAAAATTTAAGAAAATTGGACCATGTAGAGTCTTGAGGAAATTTTCTGCAAATGCATATGAAATTGAATTACCCCCTGACATTGGAATATCTCCAATTTTCAATGTTGCTGATTTGTACAGGTATGAAAATAGAAATGCAGATGATAAAGAAGAACAAGAGGTTGATTGGGTAAAACAGTTACCTACAGCAAAGGCATTATAGCCAGAAAAGATTTTAGATAAGAGATTGTTTAAAAAGACAAGAGGACAGGAGTATTTTTAGTATTTGATCAATTGGAAGGATCAACCAATCGCTGATGCTACCTGGATGATAGATGCCATGCTATAGAAGTTGGGCAGTTTTGTAGAAGAGCTCCTGGACAGGAGCCCATGAAGAATTTTGTCCTCGGGAGTCTGATGCAGGAGCATGAGGCTTGAAGACAAAGGACTTCAATTTTTATTCCAAAAATACAAAAAAAAAAAAAAAAAATTACAAGGAAAGGAGTGGGATCCTTTAGCTGTCACTTTATAAAGCTTTCTAGATAGGATTTGAGCTAAAATTTAGGGATTTGAATTATCTTGTAATTAATTCAAGTATTTAGGCTTAGTTGAGATTCTTGAGGAGAATATCATGCAGATTAGATATTATCTAGGATTAGGTAGATTCAATCCATTGATTTAGGATCTGAGTGTTGTATGCATAGGTATTTATGTAAGTTTTGAATTAGTAGAATGGGATTTTGGATGAGGAGGATTGAAATGTAAAATTTGGAATCTCTCTGTATCTCTGTGAATATTGTGCATGGATGGTAAAATCCCGGAGGTCTCTTAAATTTCCTTCGAAATAGTTCTGAATTTATTTGATTTCAAAATTGAATCTATAGGGTTGAATTCACATGAACCCTGTGTTGTTATTTCTTGTATTTTTCAATTACAATGAACCGTTAATAGCCTGGATATGTTTCAAGATCACTGAAAATAATTTAGAGATGGAATGAACTTGGTGAAAGTGCTAAGCCTATCGAAATGAGGAAACCTGACAAATTCGCGAGAAACCCAGAAGAAGATCACAATCGTCCGATCATACAGATCCAACAGATCTAATGGTCATCACATGCCAACAAGCGCAGATGTTAATTACAAAATAGAATGTGATAATTTATAAAACTGAGTTAACAACTCAGTTAATTGTGACCATCTACTTGAAGGGGTCAGATCTAACAGTGATAGTGTCAGAAGATGCATGTGATTTAATTTAAATTTCGAACGCGATAAGGTCATGAACTAGGGTTTTAATTCCTTTTGGTTTCATGGTAAATTTGAGGATTTGCCATATATCAGGTAAATTAAATAAGTTTGTTATTTTAGAAAAATAGCTAAATTTGGAGGTTGATGACTGATACTCCAAAGGAAAACCGAGCAGAAGTTCCACCCGAACTTGAAGGATAAGTTTCTCATTTTGAATGATTATCCTTAATGCCTACAACCAGCCCACCAAATTTTGAGGTAAAAAATGAGCTCATGGAGATTCAACTCATCAAAGCAAAGAGAGAGGCTGAAAAGGCTAAGGCCTTACTTGATGAGGCATATGGACAATATGGTGAACAACTTGATGAATAGGTGCCAAGAAGAAGGCCAAGGACTAGAGGCCTAAAGAGAGCATTGGAGCTAGAAAAGAAAAGGGAGGTAGAACTAGCTAATCAGCTCACCCTAAATGAGCAATTTGCCAAAATCGTAAATGAGAACTGGGAGCATTAGCTCGAGAGGGTGAAAACCCATCTTGAGAGCCTCTTAGACAAGGCCAAAATGGATATTGATATTCAGAGAAGGATGGTAAAGTACTATGCCATGAGAAACAAAATTGCAAGAGCCAAACTCAAAAGAGCCCATGCAAAAATTGAAGCCTTGACCAAACAAGAGGAGAAACTGAGGCTAGATATTCCTTTTGAGGAATCACTCCATGCCTCAAACATATGATCATCCTTCAGCCCACCAATTTTGAAAATTTTTGAACAAATTTTGCAAGTTATGATTTTCTGTGTTTTTTAAAGCATTTTTAACATAGTCAAAGGGTCAAACACGCAACACCTAGGGTGTTGCGCTCTTTTTTGAGGCATATGATGAACAAAAGACTAGCATATTTGGACTCAGAGTGATGAGGACATGCACCCTGTGCATTTTCTAAGAATTTGGAGGCAAATTGGTCAGCCAAAAAGGTCATAAACCACCTTTCTACATTTTTTGGCTTGGGCACTGCGCGTTTACCAGTCTTGGGAGATTGAGTTTTTGGCAAGGAAAATGAACTCCAAATTGAAAACTGAGGGCATATCTGGAAATTAAACTTGAAGGGATTTCCAACGAGCTATCTTGTATAAAATTTGGACACTAGGAAGGCACGCAAAAGCAACCCTGGACTTCGAGGCATGTTTGACACTTAGAGGATGTGTTTGACAAAGAGAGGGTGCGTTTGACAGTCTTCTCCAATTTTCACTGTTTCTCTCCAAATTAATCTTCACCTATGGGAAATTGATGTTTCACTAATGTAATTGATAAGGATGATGTAATTATTATGTTTCTTACTGTTATCTAGGGTAAATACATTAGTTAAATGGTCTACATGACTTGTAATGAATCAGTTTGCTTAAGTTAGGGACGAGTCACTTTGACCACCCTATACTCTAGCTATCAGTTCAGTTTTTCTTGCAACTGCTCCTCCTCTCATGGATTCAACCCCTGAGGCTAGGAAGAGTTGTTTGAGGCCTATATTATGTATTTTCTTAGTCATTTTATAGGTTGGACTTTCTTGGATGTTGTAATAGCTTTCAGACTTTGGCATGGAATATATTGGATGAAGTTGTAGCTATTTTGGTGGGATTCCTGTGGCATGGTATTTTGATCTTGTTTCTTCTTCAGTTTCATATGTGTGAATATTTGTTCCTTTCATGATCCATTTCACTCTAATTATGTTTGATTTTCAAGGTGTGATAAGCAGAATTCATATTTGTATGCTCTATTTTGGGAAAATCATCATATATTGTTTCATTTCTTCAGTTTAAAAAGAATTCATGACACTCATGCTATTTTTAGCATCTCACTAGTCTAAACTATCTCATCACTACACTATGAAGTTTAAAGTACCTTGCCTACCTTGCCCCATCATATGTTTGCAATTCAGATACACTTTGCCCTGACCTAGTTCATTCTCTGACCTAATTCACTCATCCCTGTGACTACCCAACCAAAATCAAATCAAACAACCCTGTACACTTTACATCTAGCCTAAAACCATAATATATCGAGCCCTCTTGGCTGTGATCCTTTGGAGAGAGCCCTCTTCGGCTTGGTAGGTCTAGCTACCAAGTCAAAAGATTGGTTTGTGGTTACCTCAGCTAGACTCTTGGCCTTGGAGACCCGAAGGAGTGATAACATACTAGCGCCGTCGCCGGGGAGCGAAAACTCTATCTTCCCTAGGAAAGAACGACAATGCTTTAGATCTAATTGTTGATGGTGAACAGTAGTTTGACACATAGAAAGGCTGTACCATTCACCTGGTGACTCCATTGACTGAAAGATCTAGAAAATCAACACTTCATGGCGACTCCACTTTTCAAGAACCAGTAGTTTGGAAACCTTATTGGTGACTTCATTGTTGTCAAGATGGATCGATCTCAAATCCCTGGATTTCCAAATCTTATGCCTCATGTTGACTGGTTTACAAATATTCCTATATCTAAAAATGAACAAGAAGATGATGCTACTTTGCATTTAGTAAGGTTTCATGTACATATATGTAGACTAAGAGTTGAGTTTCCTAAGGATTGTCTCATGAAGTTGTTTATGGATACCCTTAAAGATAAAGCTAGGGTATGGTATGAAGGGTTACCAGAAGGAAGTTTATGTTCTCTAAAAGATTTCCATAATGTGCTTTCCAATTATTTTGTGAAGTCTTATCTTTCTTTACAAAGTTGTTGTGATTATAGTGAAGGTTTCATTGTATATCTGGAAAGTATTGATGATATCGAATGTATGGATGATGAAGAAATCATTGAAGCCTTCTCTGATTTTTCCCTTCAACAACAGTTTGAAGAAGCTAGTCACTTTGATACACAAGACCATATTCAGTATCCTTGTGAACCTTTAGGAGGGAAAGAAGACAATTACTGTTTTAGCAAAAGAAAACAAAAAGTACTTTCTCCTCTATCTGAAGATGAGATAGATCAACTCCTGAAAAGTCATGTTACGGCCCAAGCTAATGCAGGTTTGTCGTGTTCACATAGTCAAGAAGGTGTTAGTGAAACTTCTTCCACTTTTGAAAATGAGGATAGTCTTGAAATTAGATTTATAGATTAGCTAACAAATATTGCTTTAATTCTTGAAGATGATAGAGCTGTCATGTTTGATAATCTTGAAGAATGTTTTATGTTTAAGAATGGCTTAGACTATGAATTTGAGGAGTATGAGCCTGAGAGAGACAATATGCCAGAAATCGAGTCTGAATTTCTCATGCTCAAGAAATTTACAGCCAACACTCAGATAGTAGAAGATTATACTTCCCTATGCCTTCCTATCAATCAACAACCAACTTCTCTTTCAAATCAGAATGAAGGGAGTACTTGTATTTTTGTTGTTGGATCTCAAGACAAGGTAATGCTTTCAGATTTTCAAGATCCCTTCAATAGTCTTTTGCAAGCATTAGACAGCATAAATGTTGTCTGGTTTGTTAGCATAATCCTTGGTTTCAGTTGTTATTGTGAGTTTCCTACATGTATGTCATTCTTCCTGCTCGGGGAAAGCGAGAACAGAATTTCAATAAGTAGCAATTTGTTGGATTGGTTACATTGGAAGGATCACTTCACATGATTGTACATATTTCTTCAGTAGGCAGGTGGTTGTCATCAAGATTTGAATCCCTCAAATCTCAATGGTCTGCTGCCATTAATAAGCTTTGTGATTACTTGTTTCAGTTAAGTAAGTCTTGAGTCATTTTTCTGTCATTTTCGAGTCAGTTTGTGTCATTTGAATTGTCACTGTTTAGTCATGCATTTCAATTAATTTTTTGACCGTATTGGCCCATATGGTTAGGCTACCTGATCTACGGTGTTCTTGGCACCTCCAAGGAGCTACCATCCCCAAATAAGGCCAATGTTAGAGTCAGTATTTTCATACTACCATCCGTGATCAAAATTCCTCTTTTACATCATATTAGTATCCCATTTGAAATTGTTATCATTCCACCTAGGTCATCATGCAAAAATTTACTCACTGATGGTAGCCCAAAATCAAAAATCATACTCCCCTCTCAAAAATTTGTATTTGTTGGCCCACCTTCATGTGTCTTGTTGAGCATCCATTGACTACAAAGGCTCATTTCATCATGTTTTATGTCAGTAAGTCCACCTGAAGTTTAGTCAATCAAGGTTCCATTAGGTCACCTAGGTTTCAATTTCCCATGGTCCAATAAATCACCATCTCACTGCATAAGGTAAGAAAGTATGAGAGTGAAACAAATAATATCCCTTTTTCAGTTAAACAAGGGTTTACAAGTATGTAACCATGGTTACTGAACTTCCAAATTTGATTTCAAGTAAGGAATTTATCCCAGTTTCTAAATCTTATTTCAAAAGAGATGTAATAATTTTTATTTCATTTATGTAATTTTATGTCTATTATATGTAATAAGTCACCATTTTAGTTGTCTACTCAATTCCATTACCAATACCATCCAAACAAAATTCAAAATGAAGATTGCCAAAACATCATCCACTTGTCAAAGGAAAAACTTAGAAAGTCAAAGAGCATTAGTGTGAAAATTTGAAAAGTGACATGAAATATTAGAAAATGGGTTTTCAAAGCATAAATTAAAACCCATTCAAGTATAAAAGCCCTCAAAGACATCAATTCAACATTTATTTGCACTCCTACACTCTCAAATCCTCCTCAGCAAAAGATAATTTTTGAATTTTAGCTGAAATTGGGCAAAACAAGGTCAGAGGGCACATTCAGAACTGGTGTTGCGCGTTTTCCATAAAACTTAGTGAATTTTCTAAGGGCATTGCGTGCCTGTAAGGAGAGGGCGCATTTGACCATTTTGTTGTGCCTTTGCCCGAGAACATCCAGAAATTTCCCAAAATGCACTACATTGCTCCAAGCATCAAAATTTGCCACCAAGGTGATCCAGCAAGAAAGTAGGTTAGAATTACATTATTCCTCTCCTTCACAATTGATTTATATGGTGTTTCATTTTGTTTTGGAGTCATACTAAGTTCAAAACCCTAGTAACATAATTCCACTCCTAAATCTCATTTCCTAGCATCCCACTACCATTCATACACTTCAAAACTACCCCCTATCACCTCCCTCATATCACGCATCCCCATTTCCATCTCTTCAATTTCCTCACATCATTCCATACTCTCTACAGCTATATTCCATTTCGTCATATCCCTAGGGTTTGACTCCAATAGCTCATGGCAGAAGAAGAGAACGAAGTCAGAATCAAGAAGAAAGACAGGAGAGGAGGCTATCTAAGAAAGGAGGGAGAATCATTAAACATGAGCCAACCAATACTAGAGAACTCATGGCATCTCCCATCACTGTGACAAGCTTTAAACATATGGGTTGTTTTGAGTTTTGTGAGAAAGTGGAAAGGATCAAGCATCATCCTGTGTTGACCAGATTATTCATCATCAACCTCCATGACAACCAGGTAACCCTTGTTGGTGTCACCTTCACTATATCTCCCAATATCATATCAGAAGCCTTTGGGATCCCAAATTTTGGGGAAAAATGGTTTAAACAAGGAGAATTGGATCATTTTTATTATGAGACATATCTTAAACCAAGGTACAAGAATGAGAGAAAGAGGATTTTTCCTTTCTCTTACCTCCTAGACAGATATGTTCTCGTGATGAAAATCATCATGAAATACTTCACATGTGAGGGTAGGTTTTCTAGGCTCTATTCCTATCATATTTGGATACTCATGCATTTCAAAAGAGTCAAAATGCTCAATATGCCCTACTATCTTTACCGGGACATTGGCAAGATGTCATTCATTGCTCAAAGGAAGTATTATTATCATCAAATGCAAAGTATATTTCACCACTCGCTCATCAAGAAGATAGTCCTACACCACCTTGATCAGCTTAACATTGCATGGGACACTTTCATATCCAATGAGATTTTCACAGTCCCACCTATTCAGCATGGCCAAGAAGTACCTTCATCATCTCATCCATCCACCTCAATTCATACGCCTTAGCCCATACATCATCCATATTCATCTAATGAGTCAGCCACACCATCACCTTCATCATCGCCATCTCATGAGACTATTCATTAACCTGGCATAGATGAAGGCAGTGAGCAAGAACACATTGAGCATGGTCAAAGCAGCAAGCCTAAAGGGGTTGGTTTAGATACCTTGACACATACCTATCAAAGAGGGAACAAGCAAGTGTTTTCCCCATAGATTGTGGTAGGGGCCTTACCTTCTTCATCGGCAAAGCAGGTACAAAAGGGTAAGGAAAATGTGAAAAAGGCAGAGATTCAACAGTAGGAGGAGGACCTCCATGAGACAGAGCATGATTTTCAGTTAGTTGACCCAAATGAGCATGATGACAGTGGGAACACAACCCTTTTCATCTAGGAGAAGAATGCACTCATAGGAGGGCTCCAGGTCAACTTGTAAAGGGCCAAATACATTATTTCATATTATGAGCAGGAGAACAGGCAATTTGAGGTAAAAAAAAAAATGAGCTCATGGAGATTCAACTCATCAAAGCAAAGAGAGAGGCTGAAAAGGCTAAGGACTTACTTGACGAGGCATATGGAAAATATGGTGAATAGCTTGATGAACAGGTGCCAAGAAGAAGGCAAAGGACCAAAGGCCTAAAGAGAGCTTTGGAGCTAGAAAAGGAAAGGGAGGCAGAACTAGCCAATCAGCTTGTTCAGTTGTGTTATATTCTTTCCACAATTAGCCTCACTACTTAATCGGGGGTTTAAAGGGGGGGCATGTAGCCCCCCTTTACGAGGTCCAGGGAAGCACCCCGAGAAAATATTTTTTGGACCCTATATTAGGTTGGATGGACCTACCTATGGTTTTATGCATGGTTTTTCGATAATAGTTTTGGACACGATGGTTTTCGGTCCATGATATTGGATGCTTCGACATGTATATATATGTATTGTAACATTGAAAGGAAAATAATGAAAAATCAAGCTGGTAGTCCCGGTTTTGGGATCCAGGGGAAAATCTTTGTGTATATGTTTTTATGTGTTATGCTCTCGCATTGTTTATTTTTTTTTTGTTTTAGAATTCGTATACAAGTAATTTTTGTATGCGGTTAAAACCTACATTTGGTATCAGAGGTGTTTTAGCTTCAAGGGGACACCTTTGTTGCTGAGGGGTTTCACTCGGGCCTGTGGTAGACCCTGTTCAGTGGGAGATCTACGAGATCAATTCTAGTCATGAAAGAAGATGGTGAGCAGTGGAAAGATAGAGATCAAGAAATTTAATGGTCGAATTTTTGAGTTGTGGAAACTCAAGATGGAGGATCTGTTGGTGGATAAATATCAGTGGATCGTGGTAGATCCAGGTACTAAACCAACGGGAGTGTCCGTTGAAGAAAGGAAGAAGTTGGATTGGAAGGCAAAGAGCACAACACGATTGTGTGTCTTAGATTTAGTATTGTTCAATGTATTATGGGAAGCTACGGTGAAGGCTTTGTGGGACAAGTTAGGGACTTTGTACCAATATAAGTCTCTAGTGAATAAATTGTTCCTACGAAAAAAGATATATAACCTGAGGATGAAAGATGGAGACTCGGTGACAGAGCATATGAATGCATCTAATACTATGGTAAGTCAGTTATTATCTGTTGATATTAAAATTTGAAATGAAGATAAGTGCATCAATTTGTTGTGTTCTCTACCAGACTCGTGGGATAGTCTGGTTATTGCAATAGGTGGCAATGCAACTGCCTTGCAATTTGATGAAATAGTTTCATCCTTACTAACGGAGGAGATGAGACAGAAAAATATGGAGAGACAGAATGGTGAAGCCTTGTCTGTACGAGGAAGGTCCCAGAACATAAACAAAAATAAGTCATCGAGTGGGAGATTTAAATCTCCAGGAAAACTTGTAAAGGTGGTGTGCTGGAAATGCGGAAAGGAAGGGAACTACAAAAGGGACTGTAAATCTAAAGCTCCTGACAAAGGAAAAGGATCTGATGATGCTCCTTCTGCAAAGGCAAAAACCACCTCAAATGAAGGTGGGGATGTGTACTTGGCTTCTTCAAGTACACATGTAGATCACGAGGCATGGTTGATTGACTCACGTGCATCCTTTCACTTCACTCCCCATAGAAAGTGGTTCTGCGAGTATGAGAAATATGATGGTGGTGATGTCTTCTTGGGGGATGAATAGAAGGCTAAAATCGTTGGTCATGGAAAATTTAAGTTGAATTTGCAAGGTGGAAGGATTAGAACACTTTTGGGTGTTCTGCATATTCCTGCATTGGCCATAAATTTGATTTTTGTAAGCAAGTTGGATGACGCAGGTGTAAAAACAGTGTTCGAGAAAGATGCCTGCAAGATGCTTTGAGGAGCACTGGTATTGATGCGGGGAGTTCAGATTTGAACTTTGTACAAGCTGCAAGGTAGCACTGTTGTTAATGGGTGAAACAGTTTTGTGGTTCCTAAAAGTGGAGCAGAAAATCTAGTGGTCTCTGGAGAAAACAGCATGCTATGGCATCAAATGCTTGGACATATTGGAGAGAAGGGCCTTCAAATACTTCATGGTAAATGTATGGTAGAAGGTATGACTAATTGCTCTCTGGATTTTGATTTCTGTGAAAATTGTGTATATGGGAAGTAGAATTGGGTGAGTTTCCCCTCTGGTGGTAAGAGGGCGAAACAAATATTAGAGCTTGTGCACAACGATGTGTTTCAACCTGTGAAGGTTCCATCACTGGGTAAGTCTATGTACTATGTATCATTTATAGACAAATTCTCGAGGAATACATGGATATATTTCCTCAAGAAGAAATCTGAAGTCTTTGACAGGTTTAAAGAATTTAAGACTCTGGTGGAAAACCAGACAGAGAAGAAGATAAAGGTGTTGAGGATAGATAACGGTGGAGAATTTTGCAAGAAGGAATTTGAAGAATTTTGTAAGAAGTGTGGTATAGCATGAAAAAAGACTCCATACACACCTGAGAAAAATGGAGTTTCAGAAAGAATGAACAAGACGTTGATGGAAAGGGCAAGAATCTTGCTCAGTGGTGTTGGGTTAGGACAAGAATTCTGGGTAGAGGTAGTGGAGACAACATGTTACTTGGTCAACGGATCACCTTCATCAATGTTGTAGGATAAGACTCCACAAGAGGTATGGACTAGTAAGAAACCCTCTCTTTCACATCTGAGGGTATTTGGATGTGATGCATATTTACATGTTCCAAAGGAGAAAAGAACTAAGTTAGATAGTAAATCTAAAAGTGCATCTTTATTGGGTATAAGGATGGTTTAAAGGGTTATAATCTTTGGAACCCGGTAACAAGGAAGGTTGTGTACAATCAAGATGTGGTGTTCAGAGAAGTGAAAGATGTTATTAAACATGAAGTCAAACCAAAGGAAACTAAGAAGATAGAGTTTGAGCTTAAGGAGGAAGAATCAAACTCTATAGCAGAAGAGGAATCAAAAGATGAAGAGCCACAGACTCCAAGTGTTAGAAGATCAGTTCCAAAAAGAAGGCAACTAGAAAGGTATAGTCCATCTTCTTTCTATTCAAATTTTTATTTATCTATTACTGATGATGATCCCAGAACTGTAAATGAAGCAGTAGATTTAGAGGATGGAAAACTCTGGAAAGAGGCCATGGTTGATGAAATGGCATCTTTGCACAAAACTGAGGCTTGGGATCTAGTGGAGTTGTCGACTGGAAGGAAACCCATTAGCAGCAAATGGGTATTCAAGAAGAAGACAAATGTAGAAGGAAAGGTGGAGTAATACAAATCTTCGTTGGTAGAAAAAGGTTATTCCCAGGTGCCAGGAATTTATTTTGGTGATATTTTTTCTCCTATTGCCAAGGTACCTTCTATTAGATTACTTTTATCTGTTGATGCTACTTTTGATTTTGAGGTAGAACAGATGGATATGAAGACAACATTTCTTCACGGGGATCTGGAAGAGGAGATCTACATGAAGCAACCTGAAGGCTTTGCGGTGAAGGGTAATAAAGAACTAGTATGCAAGTTAAAAAATTCTTTGTATGGGTTAAAACAATCACCAAGGATGTGGTATCAGAATTTTGATACATTTATACAGGGACTTGGCTTCACCAGAAGCAAAGCAGATCACTGTTTGTATTTTAAATTAATTGGTGACCATGTTATTTATCTGGTCTTATATGTGTATGATATGTTGCTAGTTGGAAATGACAAAGAAATTATCCAGGATTTGAAGACCCAATTGTCCTCCAAATTTGACATGAAAGATCTTGGTGCTGCAAACTATATTTTGGGCATGGAAATTAAAAGAGATCGGGAAACGAGGAAGCTCTGGTTAAACCAGAGGAAGTATGTCGAGACAATACTGCAGAGGTTTAATATGCATGATAGTAAACCAGTGAAGATTCCTATTCCTATAGGTGTGAGGTTATCTGTTGAACAGTGTCCCAAGACACAAGAAGAGGAAGAGAACATGTCCCGTGTTCATATGCAAGTGCAGTCGATAGCCTGATGTATGCAATGGTTTGTACTAGACCAAACATTGCACATGAAGTGGGAGTATTGAGCAGGTTTATGTCAAAACCAAGGAAGAAGCATTGGACAACAATGAAGCAGGTTTTCAGGTATTTGTGTGGCACTAGTGATTATGGTTTGTACTACCAAGGAAGACCAGGATTGGAAAGAGTTTTAGATATTCATGGCTTTGTTGATGCAGACTGGGCTGGAGATCTGGATCGGAGAAGATATACAAGTGGGTATGTGTTTAACCTATTTGGAGATGCAATCAGTTGGATGAGTAAGAAACAATCTGTAGTGGCACTATCAACTACAGAGGAAAAATACATGGCAGCCACTCATGGAAGAAAGGAAGCAGTCTGGTTGCAGAGATTGTGTTCAAGTATGGGGTTAGTACAGAGAGCTATAAGGAAATACTATGACAGCCAAACTGCAATTTTCTTAGCAAAGAACCCTGCTAATCATTCAAAGACAAAGCACTTTGATGTTCAGTATCACTTTGTGAGGGATATGATAGAAGACAAAAAGGTGTTGCTGGTAAAGGTGGACACTTTGAAGAATATTGCAGATGTATTGACAAAATTTGTGAGCTCTGAGAATTTCTCTTGGTGTAGAGAAACAATGGGCATTGTAGGTGTGGATAAATGACTAAGCTCTCCTGTCACCCCCTGTGGAAAGAAACAACAAGTGGGAGAATGTTGGGTTGTGTTATATTCTTTCCACGACTAGCCTCCCTAGTTAACTAGGGGTTAGAGGGGGGTGGAGCCCCCCCTTCGTTGCACCGATTACATAGCGTGCCACCCCCCCATCCAAGGGGCTTGAGGGGGTGCATAGCCCCCCTCTACGGGATCCAGGGTAGCGCCCCGAGGAAAAAAAATTGGACCCTATATTAGGTTGGGCGGACCTACCTATGGTTTTATGCATGGTTTTTCGCACATGGTTTTGGACGCGATGGTTTTTAGTCCATGGTATTCGATGCTTCGGCATGTATATATGTATTGTAAAATTGAAAGGAACATAATGAAAAATCAAGATGGTAGTCCCAGTTTTAGGATCCAGGGGAAAATATCTGTGTATATGTGTTTTATGTGTTATGCTCTCGTATTGTTTATTTTCTCTGTTTTAAAATTCTTATGCAGGTAATTTCTGTATGGGTTTAAACCTACACAACTCACCCTAAATAAGCAATTTGCCAAAATGGTAAATGAGAACTGAAAACTTTGGCTCGAGAGGGTGAACACCCATCTTAAGAGCCTCGTAGACAAGGCCAAAAGGGATATTGATATTCAGAGAAGGATGGCAAAGTACTATGCCATGAGAAACAAAATTGCAAGAACCAAACTCAAAAGAGCCCATGCAAAAATTGAAGCCTTGACCAAGAAAGAGGCAAAAAGGAGGCTATATATTCCCACCGAGGCATCACTCCATGCCTCAAACATACGATCAGCCATCAGCCCACCAATTTTAACAAATTTTGCAAGTTATGATTTTTTGTGTTTTTTAAAGCATTTTTAACACAGTCAAAGGGTCAAACACGTAGCACCTAGGGTGTTAAGCTCTTTTTTGAGGAATCTGATGAACAAAAGGACAACATATTTCAATTTATAGTGATGATTACATGCACCTTGTGCATTTTCTAATCATTTGGAGGCAAATTGGTCAGCCAAAAAGGTCAAAAACCACCAAAAAACCACCTTTCTGCCTTTTTTGGCCTAGGCGTTGTGCATTTACCAGTCTTGGGAGATTGAGTTTTTGGTAGGGAAAATGAGATCCGCATTAAAAAATGAAGGCATATCTAGAAAGTAGACTTGAAGGGATTTCCAACGAGCTATCTTGGAGCAAATGTTGACACCGGGAAGGCACCCAAAAGCAGCCTTGAACTTGGAGGGCGTGTTTGACAGTCTTCTCTAATTTTCACTGTTTCCCTCCAAATTAATTTTCACCTATGGGAAATTGATTTTTTACTGATGTAATTGATAAGTATGATGTAATTACATGTTTCTTACTATTATCTAGGGTAAATACATTTGTTAAATGGCCTACATGACTTTTAATGCATCAGTTTGCTTAAGTTAGGGATGAATCACTTTGACCACCCTATACTCTAGCTATTAGTTCAGTTTTTCTTGCAACTAATCCTCCTCTCATGGATTCGACCCCTGAGGCTAGGAAGAATTGGTTTGAGTCCTATATTATGTATTTTCTTAGTCATTTTACAGGTTGGGTTCTCTTGGATGTTGTAATAGCTTTCAGACTTTGGCATGGACTATATTGGATGAAGTTGCAACTATTTTGGCGGGATTCTTGTGGCATGGTATTTTGACCTTGTTTCTTCTTTAGCCTCATATGTGTGAATGTTTTGTTCCCTTCATGATCCATTTCACTCTAGTTTTGTTTGATTTTCAAGGTGTGATAAGCAGAAT
Organism: Pinus taeda; assembly: GCA_000404065.3. Lineage (NCBI taxonomy): Eukaryota > Viridiplantae > Streptophyta > Pinopsida > Pinales > Pinaceae > Pinus > Pinus taeda. The sequence goes on along the minus strand of APFE030196917.1, from coordinate 28,544 downwards.
GCATCTGTTGACACCTAATCATAGGGATTGGGTGAACAACTGTAAATAGTGTAAATAAATAATATAGAAAATGGAGAGTCATCGCGAGATGAAACTCAACAGTCACTCCCTCATGTATATAATAATGAAGAAACTAAATGAATAGTATAATCTCATTGAGGAGTTACCTCCTGGCCTGACATGGTATCAAAGCCAGTTTTAATTTTAGCTTTCCTCCCTTTGTAACTCCCTCATGTTCTGCCTATTTTTGCATAAATGTCACCTTCTTTGCATCTTGTACACCTGCACTGGTGATTTCTCTATCTTATTCCTGCAAGATTTTGTGCATTATTGAATTCACTAGTCTAAATGCAATGGGAATGTTGAAGGGCCAATTTGCTGCATTAAGGCATTGATTTGCATACTGTGAAGACTGGAGCCAGTTTTTGCATGGAATGGTCATGTGATGCCAGGAAGTGGCGCGACTATGTGCTGGAAGGGTGGTGCAACTCGAAGCGTGGTGTTATGGCCAACATTGTGACGGCAACTGTATTTGTGTCTATTATTCCTAGGAGCGTGGTGTTGGACTGAGTACGCTCTGAGTTTGGTAGAAGACCAAATGACCCTCCATTATATCAATATTTGGAGACTTCTAGAAAACGATGCATACTACTGGTGACTTCTAGAAAACGATGCATACCACTGGTACAAATTATTTATATGCATTGAATGATTGTGTTGTTGGTCTGATATCAAAATGCTGCATATGCTAGTCTAGTATCAAAATATTGTACACATTGATATTTCAATATGAATATTTTGAAAGTCTGCATATAAATCCCTGTTCCTCAACTCCGGTTCTCACAACGTCAAAGACTGTTGGGGTATTTTTCAAACTAGTTGCAAATTCACTACTACAGTTCCGCAGACAAAAGTTCAAGGTATGGTGAATGTATATGGTATGAAGCACATTCAACTCCTTTTAAAATGGTGGTAGTATTAAAATTCATTGAGATTTTTGAATGGTGATAATATAATGAGAATTTTGGATGGTATTTTTTTCGGATATATATTATATGGTTTATATATTGAAACCATCATATAATATATTTGTGAGTGGAGTAGTATATGTTACATTAAAAGTATTAATATAGTGAATTCTCTTCCACCTAAACAGAAGATATCCAGAAAGGTTGTGTTTGCTTGGAAACTAAAAGTAGATATATTTTTTTTGGGAATGCATTCACTAATATCTATTGCTAGAGTAGTTCTCTCTAGGAAAGAGAACTATCCAGAATGGTCAAGGAAAATTAAACATACTCTCGTTTTTAATGAGTTGTGGAAAGGAGTGAGTGTTGGAGATGGAGACAAAGAACTAAAACAGCCTACCTCAAACAAGAAATTCGTCATTTGGAAAATAAGAACAACAAGGCTTATGCATTGATTGCAGCATTAGTTAATGAAGAGGTGAGTCACCATATTTCAACATTTTCAAATGCTTTTGAAGCCTTACAAAAACTGAAGGAACTCTATGACTCACACTCTACGCTTGAATTTTTTCAACTCATGATTAAATTGTTCGGCCTTGAATTACAAAATGATGATCCTCTTGCTCTTGAATTAGAAGAAAAATCTATTATGCATGATATCAAAGTCACTAATGTTGAACTGGACATTCCTCTGATAGCTTTTCTCAAGGAACTTTATCCCACTTACTCAAATTATCTTGAGTCATTGCAAGCAAATGGAAACCTCAAAGATATTACCTTTGAATCCCTTGTGAAAAAAATTTGTTGAAAGAGAGAAATATTTTGGGAAAAAGACAACTCCTCAGTCTTCTGAAGAGGTTTTTTGTCTTACACATAGAGATAAGAATCTTGCTCAAGATTCTTCCAGAGGAAGAGGTGGTCGAAGAGGAAGAGGAAGAAGAAATTTCAGAGGCAGGGGAGGGCAGGCACTCTCAAGGAAAAAAGTCAGATTTACATTGCATATGTTGCAAAAGAGATGGATCACATGATGCATCCACATGCAACTTTCCTTGGGACAGAATTGAGCAGGAAAGAAACCAACCCAAAGGTAAAACTAATGAAAAATAAAAAGGTAAAGCACCTGAGTCCACTCACTATGTTGTGGCACACTATAATATCGGAATAAATGAAGACTTATTTAATGCTTCACTTGCTTCTTGGAAAAATGATTAGTTGCTTGATTCAGGAGAAACTTGCTACATGACTTTTAGAAGAGATTTTTTTGAAGAATTTACTTGCAATGTTGATGGAGCAGTATAATTTGCAGAGAAATCAAAACTCAAGCCATCAAGGCTTGGCACGATCAGGTTTAAATTGCATAGTCTTCCAGACTTTCTTCTGCATCATGTTTTATATCTCCCACAGCTCAGGAGAAAGTTGTTGTCCTTGGTCTACATCCACCAGCAAGGACACTCCATTCACATGTTTGATGGCAAGGTTGAGGTAATAAAATCATCGGACCCCTCACTTGTCATGACAGGGATAGGAAAAGAAAGGCTTCTCAAGTTGCAGGGTACCTCTGCTCGTGCACAAAATTTCTCATACAATTCTCATTATGATGAAGGTGCATTTCCATCAATTTTATTATGGCATGCTATATTTGGACACTTGAGCTATGACAACCTCTGCTTGTTGAAGAAAAATGGTGTTATTGGTTTGCCTACAATTCTTAGGGAACTTAAGCAATGTGATGCTTGCATTCTAGGAAAGCATAGCAAACAGTGTTTTCATGATTCACATTCCAGAGCACATAGAAAACTTGAACTCATTCATTCAAATTTATGTGGTCCAATGCATGTTCCTTCTGCAGATGGAAATAAATATACAATGACATTTATTGATGACTACATCAAAATGTGTTGGGTTTATTTATTGAAGAACAAATCCGATTCTTTTCAAACATTAAAGAACTTTCATACATGGATTGAAAATGATGCACAATCTCATATTGGCTCTATTCACACTAATAATGGAAAAGAATACACTTCAAATGAATTTGAAAACTATCTTCGCCAACATGGGATCCAACATCAAAAAATTGTGCCTTATAATCCTCAATAGAACGAAGTAGCTGAAAGAATGAATAGGACAATCTTAAATATGGTGCATTCCATGATATTTTTCAAAAATGTAAAATTGATGTTTTAGGCTAATGCAGTTCTATGTGCTATATATGTAAAGAATAGATGTCCATCTAATTCTATTAGAAACAAGACTCCTTATGAAATGTGGTATGGACACATTTCTTCGGTAAAGCATCCCAGGGTCTTTGGTTCCACATATTATGCCTTGACACCAAAGGTACATAGAAACAAACTTGGTGCAAGAAGTCGTAAATGTATCTTCTTAGGGTATTCAAACACCTCCAAAGCATAACGTTTCTATGATGAAGTTAATAAAAATTTTGTTGTATCTAGAGATGTAATCTTTCTTGAATCATCCAAAACTGACAATGTTGTTGAGCGGCAACTTGATCACTTGGATACATTCGCAAATGAAAAATAATTTCAAGAATTTGATAATCAGATTCCACATCTTGAAGGGGGGATTCCTATACTAGATCAACCTGTGGAATCTTCTTCTGAAGCACTCTCTCCCTTGCATGAAACTCCAACAACAGATGATACTTTGAGTGATGTGATTGACAGAATTGGGATACTCAATCTTGATTCAGTCCCAACTCAATCAACTGAGCAACCTAGACCATCTCAGAAAGGCTCCCCAAAGTGGCTGACAAAGACACTTGAAAGTGTTCATCCTGATGAGGCTGGAAAGACAGGAACTAGAAATTCAACTTGGAAAAATGGAGGTGATGTAGATGACTATGATTCACCTGTTGATATGGATGTTTCTTATGATTGTGAATTGCATTTGTATATAGATTTTGAAACAAATTCCTTCAAAGATTATGCTTCTCATGATGAATGGAAAGAAGCAATGTAAAAGGAGTATGATTCCTTGATAAAGAATGGCACTTGGAATCGGGTTGATCCTCCATTGGGAACCAAACCAATTGCCTGCAAGTGGGTCTACAAGAACAAGTATAAAGCTGATGGCTCACTTGACAAGCACAAATCCAGGCTCATGGAAAAAGGTTTATCATAGAAGGAAGGGGTCTATTATGAGGAGACTTTTTCCCCCACAACAAAATGGGCTACCATCTGGACACTCTTTTCCCTAATAGCTCAAAATGGTTTGAAATTCCATCAAGTGGATGTAAAAACTACTTTCTTGAATGGAGATCTAAAAGAGAATGTTTTTATGTACCAGCCTAAAGGATTTGTTGTGAAAGGACATGAACATAAAGTATGCAAACTTGTGAAATCCTTGTATGGCCTTAAACAAGCACCGCAAGCCTGGTATGAAAAACTAACTGAGCATCTTCTGAAACTCAATTTCAAACATTATGATCTTAATGATGCAACTTTGCTTGTCAATAAAGTCAGAAAAACAGTTGTATATCTTGTGGTATATGTAGATGATCTTTTGATGACAGGGAAAAATGAGAGCTACATTGTATCCATAAAGAAGGAATTGAGGAAATGTTTTGAAATGACTGATTTGGGCTCTGTTCATTACTATCTTGGTATTGAAGTAACTCAACATCCGAAGTCCATATTCCTTTCTTAAAAGTAGTACATTGGATATCTGTTGAACAGGTTTGGCATGGCTGAATGCAATCCTCTAACTACTCCAATGGAACAAAACTTAAAGCTCACATCTATTGAAGAAAAAGAATTTGAGGATGCAACAAAGTATAGACAACTTGTCAGAAGTCTCAACTACCTGACTACTACCAGACCAGACATTTTGTTTGTTGTGGAATCCTCTCCAGGGTTATGTAAAAGCCTTGTGAGGGGCATTGGTCTGCTACAAAAATAGTTCTAAAGTACTTGAAGAGAACTCAAGACTTTGGACTCAAATAATCACAGGTGGGTGACTTCAGCTTGATTGGATACTCTGATTCAGACTTCGATGGAGACAAAGAAACTAGGGTATCTACTTGTTTCTGGGAAAACTAGTGTCCATTCAGAGCTGCTAGTCCCACTAAGACAAGTGGTTATCTTAGAAACAAACAATTCAAAGTAATTTGTGTTTTCCTTTATGAGAGATAGATGAGAGAGAAGTAGAGAGGACCAACCTCAGTCTTTCGCTTGGCTCCTTGCTTGTTTCCTCTCTCCCTTGATAGAGCTTTCGCCACTCCTTTCTCACTTGTCCTGCTTAAAAGAACACCTGTAGAGTTAAAGCAACAAAATACCATCAAAGCATAGAGATCTGTAACCATAAACACTATAGGATCAGATGTACAATAACCATACAAATGCATACACAAATACAAGATTCAGAAATATACAAGTATATGGAGGAAACTCAGATAGCTTTATTGACACAAGTAGTAGGGGAGAGGATTACAACCCAGTTGTCTGATCCAGTGCCATCCTCCCAGAATGAAAGCCCTCTTCACCTCATGAAAAACTAGATCACCCAACAATATAATGCTTCACAGAGAAACCAAGAGCACTTCCTTACAAAATACAAAATTCCAGCCTCTGGATCTCTAGGATGAGGGATCCATATATAGATATTTGCAGGGGGGGTTGAGTCAGCTTCTGGGATTTTGATTAGTGTCATTTCAATGATAGTTCTTGATTCCACTTGGATATTTCATAATCTCTTACTCATCCCTAGGCGAATTCAGAGAGGCAAGTGTCATATGAGCAGTTTCTAGAAGATTCTATGGGTTTCCACCTAGAAAACTGCCTTTTCCATTTGTCCGCTCTCGCTCATCGCACCCTATAGAAGGGATTTTTAGTATGCATCGCACACTCTATGTGTAACAGGTGAGATGCATCACACCCTCAGCATGGATCAATCTGTATGGTCCAGTTTTGACCAGTTCTAAGAAGTTTTTCAAGCAGAACTTCTGGGAAATGATGTAATCAGTTGACCTTGATCCTTTAGGGTATGAAACAACACTTTTAGGGGTTTATAAGCCTTTGATTTATGGACATATGTGATTGAGGTTTCAATGCCCAAATATGTCTATAACAGTTGCCCCCTATAGCATGAGGTTGTAAATATTCTGATGTCGGGTGAAATGCTTTATCATGAGGATCCGAAGTTTTTCGAACTGGAAGGTGACCTGTAATAAGATACAATACAATACATTATCTTCATAATATTTTCATGATCTAGCTGAGGTGGCCATTCCTATGCTCAGCTTTATAAATTCATTCTCATGTACATAGGACAAACAATCGTCTGTATGGTAGACTGATGATTCTGGTAGAGCCATCATCGCTTATCTTGGATGATTATTTGTGCAGCTATGGAGTACATTTGATGTCTTTATTTCCCTGAATATATCGCAACCCGGATGCATGAAACTAGATCTGAGGTCTTCAAACTTGTTCAATCTTCGCCCGAAGTACAAGTCGATCCATGTGAAAATATGTTCTGATATCGAACATGGAAAGACGTCCCCTGATTACCAACTAATTAACAGGCGCGAGAGGAATCACCGATAATGATAATGACCCTCAAGGTACTGCAGTACAATTCACGTGGTGTGAACACATGAGTCAATCTCTAACACCACGCAAAATCTTTCGGTCGAATCCCATTGATGTAAACCTATCGCCAGAAGTGAGAAACTTGCCATTGAGGCATGAAAGCTTCAAAGTACTGAAAGGGTTGTTCCTAAGTCAACTTCTTGGATAATGAGCTAGTGTCGACAAGAAGTGACCCATACTAGGAGGGCCTTAATGAATCCCACATCTACGATACAGAATGAAGCAAATGATTTTGTGGAGGTGAAAATGATCTGATGATACAAGGTTCAGGGTGGCAGTCATGAAAGAATGGAGCGTGAAGGTATTGCAGCGAATGAGGCATTAGCTGGGTTGGTGAATCCTCTGAGCGACTTCTTTTGAACATGTCAGCAACATTGAAATGGATTGGTAGCGTTAACCCCAAAAATGGATGGTACGGAGGACTAATGGTGATATGACCAGTGAATAGAATAACCCAACCCGACTCAATCATGGTGATGGAGTGAAAGTTTCATGTTCAAGAGCAACCTACTACCAATGAAGTTCTTCAAGTTTTCTTCCCTTTTTCCCCAGTCATTTTTGACCAGTACCTCTTTATTTTTGTCAAGCTTGAGGAGGATAACATATGCTTGTTCTATAATTTTCCCTTCGGGCAAACTTGTCGCTATGTTTTAGCGAGCCTAGCGACAGTGAAACTCGCTCTTGTCCATACGGACAATTTTGTCTCTATTGTTTTAATGAGGTTAACAACAAAGATAACTCAGTCCTTTTCAGTTTTAGAGAGTCTGAAAAAATTTAGAAAGGAAACTCCAGTAGTCCTTTTTCGTAGTATAATCCCTTAAGTTCGAAAAAGTATAAAATGATATGAAAGGGATGACTTTTCTGATCACTTTAGCGAGCCAAAAGAGACAAACACTCGTTCTTTTTGTGTAATGATCCCTCAGGTCCAAAAAGATTAAAATATAGAGGAGGGATGGCACTTCCAATCACTTTAACGAGCTGGAGAGGCCAATTGCTCAGTAATCTTTTTATATTTTATGAGTCTAAAAAGAGCTTAAAAAAGACTCGTTATTTCCAAACACTTTAACGAGCTGGAATGCTCGACAATATTTTCATATTTAACGAGTCTGAAAAGGGTTTAAAGAAAACTCGATATTTCCAAACACTTTAACGAGCTGGAATTCTCGACAATCTTTTCATATTTAACGAGTCTGAAAAGGGTTTAAAGCAAACTCGTTATTTCCAAACACTTTAATGAGCTAGAATGCTCGATAATATTTTCATATTTAACGAGTCTGAAAAGGGTTTAAAGGAGACTCATTTTTGAGGAACAAGTGATATTTTTGGGTAGCAGCTGGTTCCAAGTAAGTTCAAAACTTTTCAATCACGGCAGTGTAAAAAAGGTAGCTAACAGTTTCACTCGTCGCAGCTATTCCTCAAAAGGGTAAACAATCAAGTGGAGGCGTATGATCGGCTAAAAGGTGGAGGTGATGGTAAGAACACGACCAAGGCTCAAAAGATGATAGCAATGCGATCACAAAGGTTATTTACCGAAGGTGGGTTCATTTTTTAATGAGCTTGAACTCTGGGGGAACATATGCTCATTGCTAGGTTTATTTTTTAACGATCTTGAGCTACACGTAAACCTGCTCATGCTAGTCATCTAATAAGGATGTCTCTCATTAGTAGGTTCATTTTTTGGGGAGCTTGCCCCACTCGAAACTTTGCTCTGG
>APFE030196917.1:0-14170 GCA_000404065.3 Pinus taeda | reverse complement strand
AGAGAGCCTTCTCCAGCTCGGTATGGATAGCTACCAAGTCAAAATATTGTTCGATGGTTACCTCAGTTGGACTCTTCCTCAACCTTGGATATCGGAGGAGTGATAACACTAGATATGAGGCTTCCTTCTAATGTTTTTTTTCACACTTCTTCTTGAATTTCATATGCTTGGATGGATGATCATCAAGTGAGGTTGTGTCCTCCTTTATATAGTAGTTTTTCCATGCAAAATAAGTCAACTTGTGATAGTGTGTAGGCTAACATCCTCTTATAGAATGATATCCATTTCCTTTCGAAGGCCGACTTGATGGAGTACTTGTGACAAGGTATTGGAGGGTTTATGACTCAAATAAATTCTCTTTTACAATATGTAACATGCCCAAATGGGTCTTCAATACATGACAATGACTCAATTGACTTTATTACCAATTCTAAAATCTCACAATGGGAGATTCAACTATAAAAATAAAATTCCTTGAGCATGAAACCCATGACTCAAGCATAAAATAAATAATTTTATTTGTCTTTACATCAATTACATAAAATCATGATTGCACATGTTATTATGAGGACCAAACCTAGTTACATATTTCAACAACTTCAAAGGCCTATAAATTTGTATTCCATACTAAAGGAAGCAAGTAGTGAGCAATGATGTAAATTTGAGTAAGAATTTACATCCAATAATTCCCATGAGCTTATTCCAATGATAAGGGATGAGGAGTTGAAATATCCGAAGGTTAAGCCTAGGTCACTAGAGACTTCCAAAGTAGTGAAAAAATGGTTATGTGAAAAGAAGAGACATTATTCCTTTCCACTTATATCAGGAAACTCAGTGGTTCACTTAGAGATTGAAGGATGCTCATAAGTATGAGGATATTAAGAACACATTTAAAGAGAGCAAACTTCTGAAATTTCCAAACTAGGAAATGATGAGTAACATCATAGATTTCGAGCTTTCCAGGTTTCAAAAGTTAGCATACCAACAATTTTGATGGGATTCCATGGGGGATAAGTGCACCTCAATCATGAAAAATGATGTTTGGGACATAGTGCTAACACCATAGGGAAAGTCAATAATCGGTTCTAGGTGGCTATACAAATTGAAGCATGTAAAGATAACAATATTGAAAAGTTCAAGGTGAGGTTCATGGCAAGATGGTTCTCCCAGAAAGAGGGAGTGGAGTATGAGGAGACATTTTCTCCAATCAAAAAGTACACTTCAATTAAAGTAGTTATGTCCTTAGATTCATTTATGGGTTGGAGGATACATCAAATGGTTGTGAAGACAACTTTTCTTAGTGGATCATTGAGGAAGAAGCATACAAAGAACAACATCAATACTTTGAGGTAAATGGGAAAGAGTCCCATGTTAACATGCTTAAAAAAAAGTATATGAACTCAAATATGCATTACAAGTGTGGCATTCCATGACAGATGCATATTTTCACATCATGGGTTACACCAAAAGTGAAGAAGATCCTAACTTATATTACATATTTGTTGGATTTGATTTGCTTATTTTGGTGGTGTGTAAATCACTTGTTTCGTACAAGTGCAAATAATTTCATTGCAAGGTGCAATGTAGGCATGGAAGTTAAGTTTGAGATGAAGGAAAATAGCTCAACACAATAATTTTTAGGTTTAGAGGTTTGATAGAAACCAAGGGAAATTTCTTTGGGTAGGGTAAGTATGTCATTGAGAACTTGAAGAGGTTCCAGCTAAATAACTACAAACTTATAGCCACACCCATGATCACTAATATAAAGAAGGTGACAACTTCAACTTTAGAGTTAGTGTATCCCATGTTGTAAAGGCATTTTATAGGTTGCTTGATGTATTTGACCATCATTAGACCAAATATATGTTTTTCAGTAAACATCTTGAGCTAGTGCATGGTGGAATTGATGCAAGAGCATTGGGTAGCAACAAAATATGTGCTTGGATATTTCAGGGGCAAAGCGGAGTATGGTCTGAAATATGTCTGAGATGGTGAAATAAAGTTGCAATGACATACATAATTAGAGTGGGTAGGAAATGCACCAAACAAAAAAGCACCTCATGATGATTCTTTATCTTAGGATCAATCATTGTACATTGATTCAACATAAAGCAATCTTCGTGGCACTTAGCTCAGCGAAGGAAAAATACATGGAAACCCACTAGTTGTGAGACCATCTAGCTTCACAAGTTACTTGTATGATTATTTGGTTAATATTTGGGTCCCATAATGATTTATTATGATAATAAAATTTGTATCAAACTCTATGAGAATCCAATGCTTCATGGCAAGTCAAAACACATAGAGATCATATATTACTTCATATGAGACAATTTTCACAAGGGTGCGGTGAAGCTCCAATGTATGCCCACATATCAATATATAGTTGATTTTCTAACTAAGCCCTTACCAAAAGGGAATTTTGAATCATTCTTAAACATACTTGGATTGGTGCATAATTATTTCCTCTTTAATACAAAGTGTACAAAAATGTAGCTCGACTAGGAACTTGCACATGTTTCAGTGTAAATGTGTAGGAAGTGGTTTGAGACATTACTTTGGTAATCACCTTGGATAAATGGTCACTAATTTCACTTAAAAAATAAAAGAAAAATGGCAGTTTTGTGTTTTGAAAACAAAAATGTTCTAGAAGCTCTATAAAAATAGTGACTAGATTAAAAAAAAAGTCTTCATTGTACATCCCATGACAAAGATAGGTGGCAACTAGGATAGGATTTTAGAATGTAGATTTCCACAGTTGTAAATCATAATGAGAGAAAAAAAATCTGGAGAATTTGTGTTAATTGTTGTTGAAATGTTCGATGTTTCAGGTGAACCCTTCACCCATCATCGGGGACATGAAGCAAAAAACAAAGATGATGAGAGAGATACCAAACCCTTTTAAATGTAATGGTGCCTTTTTAGAACAAATTCTTGTTGCAACTAAAAATATTTCTCACGACACCATTGCATTTAAAATGGTTTGGTCTCTCTCGTCATCTTTTTTTTCTTCATGTCCCTGACGATGGGTGAAGGGTTCATCCAAAAAATTAGAGACTTCAACAACGATTAACACAATTTCTCCAGAAAATTTTTCTCTCATAACTAGGATAGGATATTAAGTATCTTTCTAAGAAAAGTCACTCATACTAGAAAATACTAATAAAGAGAAAGAGAAGGGCAAAGAGCATTCAAGGAGAAGAAGAAGGAATCACTAAAGTGACTAACAATTATAGGTGAACATACATTGTCGTAGTCATGTTTTTCATACACAGCTCGTACATCGTCATATTTGCAGGTCATATTTTATCTTGTATGATTACTTAAGTGTGTGCTTCAATGTTGAGAGGAGAGGGTGATTATTTTTTCAAAACAAGCCAGAAAATGGCATATCGTGCTATTATATATTTTTCTTTTCTTACATAGCCCATACATTTATATCTAATAAATTTAATGATTAGACAACTCTTGGTTAAAGAAAATTGCAGAGGTCAACTTGTAAATTTTGATCAAATGAATGGAAAGTTTATTAAAAGGAGAAATCCTTTTATAGTGTATGTGTTTTTTTCCTCCAACTATTATTTTTTAAGATACAATGTTCAGAAATTTAACATTAAATAAATTAGGTTTTGATTTATTTAATAAGATAAAATAGTCACCTCAGTTTAAAAATTTACATTTTTCCCATGTCCAATCTAGAAGTTTAGTTTGATGAATGTGTCCAAAGACAAAAATTAAAAATAATTATTTCATGGTTGTGTGCCCCAAGATAAATATAGAGAATTATGAGCAGTGTGTGAAGGATCCTTTGCTTCCCATGTTCTCACTCGTAGAGTTCAGCCTTGATAACTCGATTACCTAGATAGAAGAAGTTATACACTTGGTGTCAAACTAAATTGAGGGGAGGTTGTGGCCCAAAAATATATATGTAGATTGTAAGGGCTAAGTAGGTGAAGACCTACATGCCAAAGAACTATGAATATTTTTGCATGCATGTGCTTAAACTAATGATATGGCAATGGAAAGGGTTATGCAGAGTGTAAAGGATAAGTAGGTGAAGACCTGCATGCCAAAGAACTATGAATTTCTTTTTCCTGCATATGCTTAAACTAATGATATGGCATTGGAAAGGGTTGTATAGTGTGTGAAGAGCATCACTAAGTTAAAACTGTGGGCTGCCCATTGAACACTTTAATCCAAGGAAGAGATTGTTCTAGATTTCTTGGTAGTGAGAGAAACCATACCCATTTCCAATACCATAATTATTAGGAAGATCTAATAGATACCACAAAGGAAGGGATCTTATGTGTGTGATGTGGTGTAAGAATTGTGTACATAAATGTTGATCTAGCCATAGGACATGTGGCGATCATCATAACATATGGTAACAAGTAAAGCCGAGTGGCATCGAAGTTGACTGGTTGAGTCAAGAGGCTCATTCTACAATCCAATATGAAGGGATGTGTAATTCCATTCGTGCTCAACTTGGAGTTGACACGTGCCCCTTAAAAAAACACTTTAACTAAAAAAACATTGTCGACTATAATAGAAACATAAATGATTATACATATTTGGTTAGTTTTAATTAAAATCATTATAAAACATTTATAATGGCATTCTCATTGTGGTGGTCACTTGTTTCATTGATATTTCACATTCACTCTTCCAGTGATAAATAAAATATTTCAAAGTTTATGTTAAATAATAATATTTATATAACTTTTATAGAGATAAAAGTTAAAAAACAAACATCAAATTTCTCTTGTAAATATTTCAATATAGACATAAATAAATTGTTTGAAATATAGATAATATATATATATATATATATATATATATAATATATATATATATATATATATATTATATATATATATATATGTATGTATGTATGTAGTAGTGTAGTGTGAGTAGTGTTTAAGGTTTACCTTAGAAAACATTTCAATGCTTGAAAGGAAAAGTAACTAAAGATAGAATAATTTAGTTACTTCTTAATAAAAGGAAAATGTGTAAGTCATTTAATTTCTAATATAAAATATTATTAGTAATAAATTATTCAAAAATATCCTCGATCAAGGTGTGAGCTGGAAGTAATAAGACTTGCATATGAATGAGGTTGATCATCCCAAGGTTCCTCCTCACCACCCTCCACATGCACGAAGCACATGGAGCGGTGGCTCTTTGCATTCAAGTACTTAATGCCATCCTCAAAGGTGTAAAAGGCATAAGTGTGGATGAGATAGCAAGTCTTTTCCGCAGTAAGTTTGGTAATTTTCTTGATAGTGGACTCTATTTCCCTCAGCTCTAGTCCAGGCAGAAAGGTGGCTTGCAGAAGTCTCTACCAGTACATTTTCCCTGGGCATAGGTTCAGTCACAGTTATTTCAAGATCTAGTTCACAGGTATGTCTATAGTTCCTCTATATATGCCCCTATGATTCATTATATATGTCTATTGGCCTTTGGGTTGAAAGGTTTTGATCCAACTTGGTCACTGCGGAAGGTGGCATGTGTGGATTTCTATATGGAGGATACATAAGCAGACGCAGTTTCTTTTGTTTCTTGTCTTCCTATGTCTGTGGTGTTTGGTATTATACTATCTCTTATGGGATTATACTGGTTGTGGTTCTCACGTCGCTTTTCGGTATTTTTTTTCTCTATCCCTGCCTTAGGGGCCTCTTTTCTTCTATGTATGTCAATAGTTTTGAGTTGGAACCTCCAGGTCTTTGGTATGAGGATGGTTCAGCTTATAATTTCGTCTTTTGGTTCATTGAAAAGAAGTGTATGCATGTTGGGTTCAAGGGGCTTCTTTCTCGTTGGTTTTCTATTTGTGTCAGGCGATTGAATTGGGGTCTGGTTCAATTTTTGGCCTCTCATTTGTTTCCTCTGGCAGGTCCCTAGATCTGTGGCGATCCATGGAAGATTTGTTTTTCTGGGTTAAATCTCCCATCCTGGTGGTTTATGAGGTCTCTATTTCTTAGTCAAAGTAATTGCAGGTACCAAATTCTCATCGCTCGTTCCGCCTCTGGAAAGGGAAAGACTTCCCAGAGCTCGTGTGGCCGAAGGAAAAGCTCCAAGGAATCCCCTGGGGGTAACTAGCCAATCTCCTCTGTGGGTAGAGCTCGGAGCCGAAAGTTAGTTTCAGTCATCATCAATGAAGTGGAAATAGCATATCATGAGGGCACCTCGGCCCAAGTTCGTCAGTTGATCGAGGAATGGGAAGAAGAGCTTAGTCATAAAGTAGAGATTATGGACAAGGATTTGGATCACTGGAAAATATTAGTTCCTGATCCTAGTCATACCAAAGGTAGGGCAACTTATTTAAAGCAAATGTTGCACTTGTATTGGTTGATGAAGAGCCTCTTGACCAAAGCATTAGATCATATTTTGTCTGGTGGGGTCGCAGCCACTCATGGGTTTCCAAATTAGCAAGGAATTTCAGAAAAAATAAGATTTAGTTACAGACACAGAATGGGCACCTTGGCCATATTGAGCAGCACATACCACGCATCCCTCAAACAGATCTCCCTGGCTCCAACTCAAAGGACTCTACTCATGTCGAGTCTGCGGAAGATGATTAACTTGGTGTATGTCCTTCTGTCTTTATTTTTATTGTATGCAATAGTCCTATAATGTCTAATATGTTTTTATTTATGTTTACAATTATTTAGATTCTAGACAATACAAAGGCAATCAGACTTACGTGGCATGGATGATTAGACTTATCACATTTTGTTTCTGGATGTCTATCATGTTGTTAGGTGGCCAACATATATGGTTTCCCTCGGGGGGAGTTGGGGCCACCTGACCATATGGATATGGATGTCACTTTCCCTATTTTGATGTTAATGAAAAATAAAGGTCATACCAACCCTAGAAAAAAATAAAAAATTATTCAAAAATACAATTTAAACAATGAAAACCACTATACACATGGTCTATATAGAGAGACTGAAAACCACTATACACATGGTCCATATAGAGAGACTGAAAACCACTACAAATTTGTCTTAGTCATGGATTTATCAAGCACTAAAAGGGATTAAATGTGTTGGTGCATAAATATCTTTTCAAGTTTTGCATGTAGAAAATTTGTGATAGATTAACCCGATAATGCAATATAAATCAAAGCAGAATACAATAACCTACTTCTACTATCAATTTGTGGAAGCTTAAAGATTGAGCTAAACAATATAACCAAAAGAAGAAGAATCAATGGCACAATACACATGAAAATACTTTGGGGAAAGTCTCAGATAAAAAAACCCCACACTATTGTATATCATACATGGTGGAAATATATAGGAATTATACAAAGCCTTAGCTCTCACAGCTAGCCAACTCTCAATACAATCATCATAGATGCTCACAGGAAATTTTGGCTTCTCTTTGTTGGGCTAATTTATTGACTAAATTAACACAAGTATTTAATTATCAATTCGGGTTTGCAAAACTTGGAGGCAAATCCACTGTATATGGACATCAGATATAATCAAGTTTAGAAGATAAAATTTGGAGATTTAAAGAAGTACATATTACAAATATAAACCTATTTTAACATTTTCTAATTCATTTATGTAATATATGAGGGAAGAGGCTCCTAACTTAGGAGAACCAGGTTGTCCTTCCCTACAATACTACTTTCATAAAGATAAATCTAAGAGAACTAATTAACAATGGCTTATGATGCAGAAGATGTAAAAGAAGAGGCTCCTAACTAATGAGGTCCAGATTGTCCTTCTTCAAATCACAATCACCATTGCTTCAAACTAGAAATGCAGAAATAACTTCAAATGAGAAATGGAGAATGAAATTCAGTTTTAGTTCAAGATCAAATAGAAGGGGAATTTAACTTAAATTCCTTTGTGGTCCCTTCATATGTAGATTAGAATTAAATCAATATTCATTCAGCAATCATCACACATCTAAATACATTTGAAACAAAAACTAGTCTATGAAAACTATGAAAATTGAACCAAGAAGTGTACTTAGCTTGGTGTGGGGGCCCTCCACCCTTGCCTTGCACACTTGAAGAAATATCAGCTACAACAAATTTAGTAAATCAACCAAAGCATGAACAACAAATTGGAATGAAACAAGTTCTTCAAATTAGCTCCCAACTCCAAATTCTAGCAAAAAGTTACATATAAATTCCATTACAAAAGCCATCAAAGTCTTGGCTTTAAATAGAAGGTTTATGAAACAAACTGATCTATATTATCTCTAACACTCATATCTACTCATATCCACCTATCTAAGTCGAACTCATCCAATTCATCCCAAGAAATATGTCAATCCCATAAAATCTCAAAATTGCCCTATTTCCTAGGGATTTTCTGGTGACTAGTCATGTTTGACCAGCCTTGACCGGGCCTAATAAAGTTTTTCCTAGCCGAACCAAGTGGAGTTAGCTTATTCCTAGTTCACAAGCTGTCCATCCATGCATCAAACATGAGCCCAAGTGTCCTGCAAACATGTCATCCACATAGCTATTACGGGAATTTCTGATTCAGTCCAAAATTGCACTTGAAACTCAATTTTCATAAAAACTTCTACAAATTGCAAAATTAAAATTAAACACCTGAATATGCATAAAATACATCAAGATGTGATGGATGTGATGGAAAATGAATGGAAAATATAAGGATTAAATAATTTTTCATAAGCAAAAATGGACCAAAACTAAGGGCCAACATCTCCCCCTTGTTGATATTCAAGCATGTCCTCATGCTTGCTTCTTCCTTTTGACCTTTCTCTTCTATATGCTAACTGACGTACCTATGGCTGATGTACCTGTGGCTTTGTCTCTTGAAGATGAAGCTACCTGTAAAAAGGATATCTATGCTTTCATGTACTTTTTCTCTTTTCTTGTGGATGACATTCTTTACCAATATATCATTCCGGATGAGCAGCTTCAGACAACAAATAAAACTCGAATTTTGTAATACATTCTGACACAAGATTCATGTCCCTCTCAAATCAACAATTTTACTCAAAGGATCCAATGTCCAGTTGCTCTTATGTCTCCCTAAGTGAAGCAAAATTGTTTTATGTCTAGGCCTTCACTTTCAATTTAGCCACTGGTTTACCCATGCAATCTGCAAAATAGGGGTTGAAAGAACCAAACATAAATGAATTTGAGAAAACGGCCTACATGGAGCCTAATTATGCTCGTTCTGAAGAAAACCCATGTTTTCGTTTTTCAAATTTCATTTTAGTTTACTCAGAAAAAGGCAACGAAAGACAGTGGTTTTCAAAAATCGAAATGCCTTTCTGGGACTGAATAAAATTTCATGATCATTAAATTTGAAGTCAATTTCTCTCTTCAAATGTTTCTTCACTATCCTGCTTTTAAAAACAATTGAATTGCAAGTTTGTTTAATTTCTATCTTGCTGCAACAATAAGTCAATACCCTTTCTAGAAAAGAAACAAACACCTCTGTAAAAAAAAACCTAACCTTTGCTTTGAAATAGAAATACATAAGAAAAATATCTTAATGTAATCTCAAGATATTGTTCTTCTTCACCATGCAAGCCAAGATTCAATAACTAATCTTCAGCACTGTCTGAAAAGAGAACTAAAGTAATTTTCATCTTCATTGTAACAGCTCTCAAACAACAACGCATTCCTACAAAGATTCAAATGATTCGGCCTCTTACCACCCTTGTTTGTCAACAACATACAATACACAATATAAAACCCCTGTTTGTCAATACAATCCAATCCCTTGCAGCACTCAAAATTCATTCATTTACACAATATACGTTCTTTGTTACACATTACAGTCCCTGTTGTGCAAAATCATGCAATATATCCTTGTGTAACAATGTTAAAAAAAACTTATCGGCAATACAACCCCTACTTTATGAAACAACACCAAAAAAAGAATGCATCCTCTGCTCTACATAATGCGTACTACAGCCAAAAAAAACACTCTCTCTACAATACATGGTCGCTGCTTTACAAAAGACACAATATGGTCTCAACACTCTGTTTTAATGATGCATTTGGCATGCAAAATGTGGTTGAAAGGCCGCATTTTTTGCATAGGTGTACTCTAATGATCGTTTTGCATGATTTACGTGCTTTACTCAACTCCTTAATTTATGCAATTACACCTATGAACAGATCTGTTTCCTATCGCATGGTTGTTTTCTTCATTAATGCACTGCTATTCATTTAACCCTCACATTTATTATCTCTGGAATCATGGTGTAGTTTCGGCATTTACCTGGCTAATGGCGAGACTTGAGGACTTGTTTAATGGAGCTCCACATCTCCTGTAGATTTGTTTCGTACTGACTGGTGGAAAGAATAGGTATATTAACAATTAAATGACAGGCAGTTTTGGAAATCTCGACTCATCTTTGTAAGCAAATCGAATCTCGTTTTTACCTGAACTTTCCAGAGATTCTGGGCAACTAACTGGAGCTATTTACCCACGGACTCAGCTATTTTTCCTTACCTCCTCTACCAAAACATTTTTAACTCTCTTAATCCTCTGGCTGCTATTCTCCTGAGCTTTCAAGGGTTGTGATGGCAAAGAAATTTACTATTCTTAGTTTCAACAATGGCAGATCTTTTCTTTGTTGAATGCACAATGTTTATTTTTGTTATTTCAAAAATGTTTTAACCATTTTGTTTGTTGTCCTCTTGACCAAAATAGAATGTGGCTTATTTCTCTGTTTTTTTTTTAAACGTTTTGACCATTTACTTTTGACTAGTATGTCGTGCATAACCATTGAACTGCTGAATGGAGCTGTTTATCATTATTTTCACCGTGCTGTCGACACCATATGGTTCATGGCTGTCCCCCAATCCATTGTGGGTTTCCTACAACCAACCCACAATACCATCATGGCTTATCCTTTGATTGTCATATATATTGCTTTGTATTTCAATGCATTACCACTGGCTTACCATAATGATCTTACACCATCGTATTACCACATTGCCAATAGTATTACGCCATACTATGAAATCATTTCCTTGTTTGCCACTTTGGTTATGCACAAGATTATTGTGTTTAATACATTTCAAAATGTGCATATAATGTTTAAGACATGTCTTTGTTGTATGCAAATGTTTCATTGCCTTTTGCACATATATTTCCTTATGAAATATTGCATTCCTTATTTCCTTTGCGCATGTATTTAATAGTTATTGAAATGATAATAACCTTATCCTTTACCATATGCTTGATATCGTTGCATATTTTCATAAGGTTTGCCATCATATCGTATTTCATTTGCCATTATCACTTCACCTTATTGCATCATATCCTTATGCGATGATAAGGTTTAATCATTTCAATTTTGTTTGCTTGATGTTCCATATGTATTGCAATGATTTCCTTAAATTTAAAATGACCATTTTTAGGTCATGTTTAAAATTGTTTACATAGGACTAATGCTTGCTTTGTTTGTGCAGGTTCAACTTTTTTTAAATCGTCACTTTGATCCATTTTGCTTTACGGAAAAATACTTAGGGTTAGGGTTATGAAATGAATATGGAATGTAGAAAATAAATATAGGTAAATAGAGAATGATATTTAGGGTTATGGAATAAATATGAGATGTACATATGTACATTGGATTAGGTATAGGGTAAATGTAGAATTTAAATGTAGGATGGACATAGGCTAATGGTTATAGAATGAGGAAAATGTGATTAATATAAAATATGCATTCAGGTATTAACTCAATTTTAACAAAGTCTAGAGATTTCTACAAAAATGTAAATTTGCAAGAACAAAATTGTGCACTTACGATATTTGTACTTCCCTGTAGTATTGGATGAATGTTGTTCTTTAACAATATTGGATGAAGTTGTCTTGATCAAATATCGTAGATAGATAGAGCTTATTTATGCTTTCTGTTCTAGCATCCTTCATTGATTTTGGTCCATTGATTGTTGATGTCGTTCAGGTCCCTCTGAAATTGATTTATAATAACTTAGGTACCTTTTGTCATGTACATTTTTATGCAATGTATACATGTTTTTTCTAACATTTCAGGTCCCTCTGCAATTGATTTCAAAAATATTTCAGGTCCCAACTGCCAACAATACAAGTTTCGTTGTCAATTCAGCTACACAACTAAGTTTATTTTTGCAAACCTTCCCCCCTTGCTGATGGGAAGACTTGTCCTCAAGTCTTGTTTATTCTGGAGGATGATTCCTGCAAACTCAAATGGAAAAAATGGTAAAACAAAATAGAGAATTCATATTGACCAAGCTGGTTGGTTTTCCAATATGAATTTGAGTTTTTATTGTGCCACTTTCATGGATTTTCACAACCAAACTCCTTTATTATTTTTGACATTTTTCTATTTTTTTTTTTTTTTTCCTTTTCTAGATTGAGGTGGGGTGTAATGGAGTAGGGAAGTATGAAAAGCTTATGAAAATAGGTTAGGTTGAAGTCATGATTTAGTAGTAAGTCTAGACTTCAACATGCTTGGTCATGGAGCTTAACATATAGTATGGATGATGAACAATATGAATTCAAATCATGAACAAATGATGATGATCAAATCATGAACAATATGAATTCAATATGAAAGGCTAATTTGGAGATTGATGTGACTTGACATGGTACTAAACTTGACTGCTTCTTCTAATGATTATCTCATGTCTTTTTGCCTTGATCTCGATCATGTTGTAGGGTTTGTTGGTGTTGTTGGTCAACATTGAAGAGCAAGCTTCAAGAGTTTGAGTTTCATTGAATGAACTCAACATCAGGGGAATTTTCACTTTGCTTTGACTTGAACATTTGTATTCATATTCTAGAATATGAATTTGACTTTGAAAATTACTTCATCCATGGAGTTCACTCCTTCATTCTTCTTATGACCTGCAAAAACATAGCACTTGCCTGCAATACAACATTAGATTATGGAGGAAGAGAGTTGTACAGTCTCTCTTCTTCCAATATATATGTAAATCATTACAAGCATTGCTTAGAAAACAAGTCCAAATATGATATACAAACAAAATGCATTTATTTACCCCTTTGAGGAATGGTGGCCAGCCTAGACATCCTAGCGGTATTTTGTTTACAAAATATTTGTTTGATATCCTATTGGAGTGATTCCAAAGCCAAGTTGAAGTGAATTCATATGGCTACCTCCAATATAAATAGGTTTTCAAAATGGTTTAAAATGATATGGTAAAAATTATAAGGAGTGCCATGTTTGATAGAGCTGCTTGTTAATTTTTAACTAGACCAACAGTCACTATTTGAAGCATAACTTCTTCGATAAATATCAGATCAATGTGATTCCACTTGGAGATTAAAATAGATTCATTTTTGTATTTCTAGTAGAAACAGGTTTTAAAAATTCTTAGGCTTGATATCACAAAATTGGTGATGAACAGACCTAGGAGGCATAGTTTTACTATACTGTTTTGAAGACATGCAATTACTAAATGTGGCATAACTTTTTCATTTCACCTCCAAATGGGATGATTAAAATTGTGTCTTAAACTAGGATTAAATATATATTTCCCATATAAACATGTTTTGAAAATAAGATGGTTTGGTATGTCAAATATGCCAATGAACAGTCAAGACCTAGAATTGTCACTATGCAGATTTTTCGACAAGTAGTTAGTATTTCAAGAATAAATTTTTCATATGATATCTGATTGAAATTATTCAAATTGATTTGGAAACTAGATTACAAGGGCTATCTTTCTATGAATTTCAGATAAAAATGTTTCCATTAGACACCTAAAATATAGGTTGTACTAACTCTGTCCTCAACATTTCACTTGAGACCTAGTTTTGATTTTGATCACTTTTTTATTTGTGATATAAATTGAAAACTTCAAAATGGATTCCAAAACTAGATTTCAAAAGATATGTAAAAAAAACACATGATTTCAAAATGATCCTATATGGTTACCCAAAATAGGCTTGTTCTTACTGTAATTTTCCATGTAGTCCTTTCAAATGAATATTGAACAATGATTTGAAGAAATAATTTGAAACAAATTTATTATGGAAGTCTTATTGTGAATTTATTCTACTTGTTTATTTATTCTATTCTATCATATTCTATTTTAGAAAAATAATTCATTCTCTCAAGTATAAGAGAATTTCCAGTGCATCCATTTTCGTAACAAGATCATAAGTAAACTCATATCCAAATTTGGAAAATATACTTTAATGAA
>APFE030196914.1:124798-188865 GCA_000404065.3 Pinus taeda | reverse complement strand
AAATAATACCCCAACAACTTATATAAAAACCAAAATTTCCACCCAAGTTCACATATACTTGAGATTTTGGCCAAGAAACCAACTAATAAAATTCATGATTTTTTTGTAACTTTGCTTGGACAAGAAAAGTTACAACATCAGCCCCAACTGGGGACAGCTTCCCCTTGTCATATGTAGATAACTTGTAGATCTATGACTTGAATATGTTTGGCATGGAGTCCTTCTATAAGAAAATTAACCATCTACACTCTCAAACCTATAATATGTGGCCTGCAACATGTTTTGCACTCTGAAATTTGTAATATGCAAACTAAAACCAAACTATCATCTGTTGTAAGTAAAAGTAAGTACAACAATGCTTCATCCATCAGGCTAGTGGTGCTAGTAGTCAACAAATTATTTTCTTCCCATCTCTAACAACTTATTTCAATTCAAGAAAACCAAACTTCATATTGCAACTAGAATCCAAACTGAAACAAGTGTTAATATAAACTGAATCAATCCATAAACTATTGAAAATAAAATCCAGTTATAAACTACACACCATAACTGAATTATATACTGCACACCGAATCTAAAAATAACTAATTCAATCGCACACAGCCCCTCATTAACTAAGCTGGAAATCTGTAGTTAAGTGTAGTCATGCTTCTTGTGCAACCATGTGAGGATTGGATTGACTAACAAACTACCTTGTATGCAACTAAAAACTTCGAAAAAATTTATAATATGAATTAGTAATTGCATAGGTAATTGATACTTACAGGGGAACTTGGAAAGATGCATCCTTTGTAGACATTTGGCATTTCTGATCACAATTAAGAGGAAGAAAATATGCTACTCAATGCAACCATCAATTATCCTTGATCTATCATATCAGTGGATGCAACTTAAAATCTAAAACTAGTGAAGTTGGTAACCCAATGGAATCACCAAATAGACAAAGTCGAGCCACCATGTGAAAGAAATGCAACCAATAGTTAATTTCTACTCCTTGTTCACCAGCAAAGAAAAGATCTAGTTTTGATTGTTCTCTGAGGAAATATATCTTCTTTACTTCGCTCCCCAGAAACAGTGCCAAATGTTGTATCTATTTCTTGAAGGTAGTTCTTGGTTGTGAGAGTGCATCGAGAAACCAACTTCACCAATATTTAGGTTCAAGTTGGACCTCGAATTAGAGGGGGCTCCCTTAATATATGAGGCTTTTATATGTTGTTCACTATCATTGGACAATAACGTATGAAGCACAATGGCAAAATCTAGGATTTGTTGTATAGGTGGTTTCTGATGAGTCACAAATCCTTGTTTAACCAATAAAGCTCTCTCTTGCAGAGGCCTTATCAAAGTGCCAATGTTCATCTATGCAAGAAAAAAATATCTTGAAAGGTTTTGATAGAGGAATAGAAGAGTAATTACATAATAAAGTAATATTCTCCATGAATACTTAATCATCTAATAAGAGGAGCTGTGTATAGAGAAATTTCTACAACCAACACATATATTCAAGAGATAATAGAAGGGAAAAATTTAATGATGCAGAGGTACTAATTTAAACATGTTCAGTTAGCGTTTCTCAGTAATGAGTATAACTTTTAGTGGGTTTACAATGAATTCAATCCTCAACTTAGCCTTACCATAACTTCTATGTTACCTTGAACATATGATGAAAAACATAAAT
Organism: Pinus taeda; assembly: GCA_000404065.3. Classification (NCBI taxonomy): domain Eukaryota; kingdom Viridiplantae; phylum Streptophyta; class Pinopsida; order Pinales; family Pinaceae; genus Pinus; species Pinus taeda. The sequence goes on along the minus strand of APFE030196914.1, from coordinate 187,187 downwards.
GATTACACAGGAAAAGACATACATGAGAAACAAGTTATGTTATAAAACTGAAGCCAGAAACCCTTGATTTAAAATTGTGCAATAGGGCATTTTACAAAAATAGCAAGGTTTTGGCATAAAAAAAAAAAGCCTTTTACATTTCAAATGATACAATATATAGGAAAAACCAATCCTAAAAATGTCACTAATCTACAAGAAATAAATTCTAATAATAAACTTAGAAATAAATACAATATTTAATTTATCGCAGGAAATCTAGAGCTGATTGAAAGTTTTATGCCTCCAAATATGGAATCGACTCATTGGTTGTTGATTGATTGCCTTTATTCTTGAAACTGGTTGCTCACTTTTTGTCACAAATTTTCCTTAATCTTCTGCCTATTGATCTTTTGCCTTAAAATTTGGAGGCTGTTGAAGTTGCTCCCTAAAAATCAGTTAATTTGCCCATAATCTCGTTGACTGGTCGTATTTATAGATTTATTAATCCACTGTCATTTGATAAAATCCTTTGATAATTCAATTAATTACCTTTCAGGTGCTTAATCATTGTCATAAAATTTGAAAATTATTTGGAAATCATTGATTTTCTGTTACTCTTTAGTTTTCAAAGATATTAATTGTAATTTTTTGGGAATAAGATATTTTGATAAAAAAAAAATTCCTAAAAATCTATAAAATCATATTTCCATATTTCCATAAAAAAATAATTTAACCTGTGGTTTTGAAAAACCATGTCTTGTTTTGACCTATAAAACTGTTCTTTTCTTCATGAATTTCATAAATCAAATCCCAAAATATTTCCTTAAATAATCTATGCTCTGTAAAACCATCCATGGTTTTGAAAACCATGTCTTGTAATACTTATTCATTGTAGTATTTAATTTATTTTCTTATGAATTTCATAAATGAAATTTAAAACAATTTACCCAAACCATCCACTATTTTCATATTATGTTTTTCCCACTTTTAGTATACTTATGAATAAATGAAACTTCACAAATAATTTTCATTTCTATGTGGAGACCATTTACTAGTTTTCTTCCCATGGTTTTGAAAACCACGTCTCCAACCATGTTTGGAAAACTATGAAAATATGTTTTCATTCCCCCTTATACTTTTGTAAAAAATTTGAATAAGAAATTATCCAAATTTTCTGTTTAGGTGTCTTTTCGTCTTTATAATTCCTTTCCTCCTTATATCTACAACAAAAAACATTTATTTGTCTTCTCTGTAAAATTTCATTTTCACCTTTGTAAAATTATTCCACCGGGAGAAACAATTTCTTTGTAGCATTGGAAATTCCATGGTATGTATTGTTTTCCTCTTTATAATTCATTTCCTCGTTATATCTATAATAAAAAACATTTATTTGTCTATTCTGTAAAATTTCATTTTCATCTCTATAAAATTATTCCACTGGGAGAAATAATTTCTTTATAGCATTGGAAACTCCATGGGTTTGTATTGAAATTACATTTGGAAAATGTATCCTCATTATATAATAATACAAAACTATTATGAATAATACCCTAACAACTTGTATACAAATCAATTTTGACACCAAAAAGTTCACATATACTTGAGAGTCTCACTAGGGAACCAATTGGAAAAATTAAGAATTTTTTTGTAAATTTTCAATAGGTCTTGGCTCTGGAAGAGAAATATAAATAAACAACCTATTTAACTTGTAGCCAAATAGCCATAGATGCTTTAGAAATCAACACTTTGCACCCTAAGTGCATAAACTGCACCTGCTAAACAATTGACGAGTTAAATTGGAAATATGAAGCCGTAACCAAAAATCTAGAGGAAGAAATGAATAACAACAAAAGAAGGAGAAATGTCAGTTATTTAGCCTATCATCTCTGAAATTCTATTTAAGTATGAAGAATTTAGAAGAATTATTGCAGGAGAAAAATAATTATTTATTCAGTAATTATGAGAATGTATAAAATTATAGTAGTATGTCGATAAATAAACCTATGAAATCTTAAAACTTACTATGAAAATTCATAATGGCATACGTTTGAGCATAGGGAGAGGGTTTTCCCCTTGGCTCATCCTAACTCTCTCTCTCTCATTCACTCATGACTACCAGAAAGGACTGCACCTGCTCAGGGTAACCTCATCACAAAATACACACACATAATAAGCAGGAAGTGGAAAACATAACAGCTGAATCTAGTATTGAACCAAAGAAAACCTATTGCAGAAATCAGTCCCTACCTGAGGCAAAAAGGGTTTCTTTCCTTTCATGGCAGAGCTACTTTGCTACTAAAATGAGAAGTGAATGAGTCTAGGAAGGGTGGTGGGTGTGGGAGGTAGTTTCTCCATAGGTATAGAATGTCTTTCACCGTATATTCAACTATTTACATCGTTGATCATCACTTTTTACCAATCCTGAGAGTACGATTACTAAATTTAATGCTCAATGTGTGACAGGTGGAAATTTGAAACCAATTGGAAAAATTCAGAATTTTTTTTTTTAACTTTTCTTGGAAAAGAAAAAGTTACAACAAATTGCAGTGTTTTTTTTGTCTTCTTGATCTTGTTCCATATGAAAACATAAAAATAAAGTGTAATGAGGGTATCTACGTCGGTGAGAATAATGAAAATTGAAATGAATAATATACATCAATGTAAAATGAATAGAAATGTACCACAGCTAGAAGTGACTCATAAACTATGCACATGGTTTCAAAACCAAGTTTCATGCCTTGTTGCAATGTGTCTTCTACTAGCGTAGTTCCATACTTTGTTTCCTACATGTTTGAAACCCCATTATAAATCATCGATTTAATAATAAAGGATTTTTTTGTTATATTATCTATAAAATTAGATAAGTAAAACAACATAGATACTTACAACTTCCAGAATTGATTTTTGATATGCCAACATATACTCACAACCCATATTTACCCCAATCTTAATCAATTATTTTGATGGCTCTTCTTTGTATGTTAGCACCTATTTGAAGACTTTAAAGGATGGTTGTTGTAAAACAACTTAAAATATACAAAAATAACCTTGAGTTGTTATTGTTAGTCAAGGTTGACATTTATGTCAATATGGAATTGTTTGTGATGGAAAATTCTTGTGATACATGATGTTTCCCATTTATGCCCATTGAACATAATGCTCATAGTGATGAAAGTTCTTATGAAGATGACATATCAAGAAGATGATATATGATGATATGATGAGATGGAGGACCCAGGGATTGAATACAACATATGGATTGAATATATATACAAATAAAATAGAAGCAGTGGACCCAAGGAGTAGTCCCGAGGAGGAAAGCCATTAGAAGTTGAGGAAAGCCATCAGAAACCATCAAAAGCCATTAGAAAGCCATTGGAAAGACATATAAAGCGACTAGAAGCAATCAGAAAGATATTGGAAGCCATTGAGAATCAAAGAGTAGCCATCAGAAATAATAGGAGCAAGAAGCCACATGAAAGCAAAGCCAAGAAATAGATATGTGAGAAGATTGCATATGCCCAAGATAAAGAGACAAAGGAATGAAAAATGATAACAAAGGAACTTCGAGGAAATCATATTGGTGCTTTATTATGTGTTACCTCTTAGAAACCTCAATCTCCGATCTTTGATTTGAATGGGTCCTCTGATATCCAAACTGTCGATATACAGACCCAATCAATTTATTATGAAAATTCTATATAATATCGCATTCATTGTATCTCAGCACTTTGAAGCCCTGTCACATTAAAATATTTGATTGCAATATGAGATGTGGACCCGATTGCTTCATCATAACATGACTTAATATAATATTGTAGCCGCCATATCTCAATTCTTGAATGGATGTCACGTTAAAACTTCTGATTACAAAATGTGTTGCATACCTAATTGCTCCATTATAACATGATTTAATGTAATATCATATCCATCATATCACAAGTTTCAAAGGGATGACATGTTAAAACCTCTGATTGTGATACGATTATGGACTCGATAGGTCTATCAAAATAGTTTAATATAATATCACATTTGTCAATGGTTAGAGCTTGATGTGGACCCAATTGGAAGTATCAAAAAGAGTTTATTGAATATCTCATCTACTATTTCGAAAGTAGGGGCAATATGTGAATACCGGTGATGTTGATATTAGAGGATATAACATGTTCACAACATGAAAACCTCTGATATTCATGAGGTTACAATTGCAAGATTAATGCAATGATGTGGCATGGGGGACCTCGAGACATCCATTGTAATATGGGTATAGCCTCTCCTATGTTACCATGTGGTTTCCATAAATAACAAATCTATGTTATATTTGTTGAATATTAACAAAAGGCTCCTCCATTATATTTTTAATGTGCCACCTCATGCACAAGTCAGACTCTCCTCCAATGAACATGCCTTTTTGTTTATTGGTGAAATTTGTATAAATACAAATCAAATACTTCACTTCAAAGTTTGATCTCAATCATCTATTACAAAGAAGAAGAGACAATTCACAACTCTTGAACTTGAAGGAATAGAGGAAACGAAGTCGAAGTCTGAGCAGGAAAATAAGTTACTTGATTGGATTAATCTTTGAAATGCTCGGACCTGTAATGAATTAATCTATAGAAGTGTGGACCCCGACCTTAAGAATACTTCTATGAAGGTTCACTTAGCAACTTAGTTCAGTTCTATACCGTTGTCTTCGATTTTTGGAAATATTAATTCTTGGATCGATATGACCTTGGATTTGTATGACCTCAGACAAACGAAATAAGGTTTCATCTATCATTGTTTGAAGGGAGAAATATAAGACATCAACATTGAAGTGTTCGTGAGTTTTTCCTTGGAGGTAAGATATTGTAAACCTATGAAGCAATCACTCCTGAAGCAACTACCATGGCATTGTGAATAGAGGCTCGAAACAAAGAATTGTTTGTTGTAGACATTGAGGCTTAGCGCAACATATTGAATATATCTTGTTGAAAATCTTCAGTAGGTCTTGGAGACATTATTGGAGATCATAATGCATTATTGAAATCATCATGAGGTAACTTTGCAAAATCTATTTAGGTAACATGAAGAGTTGTGGAGGCTCCTTCATGTGAAGACAAGGTTGTCATTGATAAAGTATCATGGAGATTAAGTGGAGGCATTGTTGAAGATTAACAGGGTTTGCTGAAGAAGATATTGGGAGCCATGAACTATTAATAAACTTATCATGGAAAATTGAAGTAGGAGGTTGGAACCTCATAAAGACAGGGATGGTTCCTTGGAAGATAGAGGATAGGAGTCCTCATTATATCAGGCTGGAGCCTCCATAAGGGAGAGGATATGAATTCTCATTATATCAGGTTGGAGCCTACACTGAAGAGAGGATAGGAGTCCTCATTATATCAGGTTGGATCCTGCACCGAATAAATGATACGAGTCTTCATTATATTAGGTTGGATTCTGCACTAATGAGAGGGTTGGATCCCTAGAGTATAGGAGTCCTCAATATATCAAGTTGGAGCTTAAATCTAAGAGAGGGTTGGAGCCCTAGAGGATCGAAGTCCTCAAAATATCAGGTTCGATCCTGTACCAGAGATAGGGCTAGATCCTAAACAATTGACAAGGTTGGAGCCTTGGAAATTCCAAGTCGAAGCTTGGAAATATATAGGTTGGAGCCTGGGAGATTGAATATTGGAGTCTTCATCTAGGGTTGGACCCTAGAAATTATTGTATTAATTTATTAGAGGATTGGAGTCCTCATCATTGATTAATAAAAGTATTTATTTTTATTTTTCATTCTTTGTGTTCTAATTATAAATGATCTAACTCGTAAATAATAACAATTGAAAAGAAATGTTGATTCACCTCCCTCTCAGTATTTCCAACAATTGGGATCAGAGCCAGTACCCTCTCTTAAAGCCTAATGACTTGAAGGTTGAGCCTTAGAACAAAAATGGCAAAGCCAAGGAAGAAAGACTCCAATCCTTCTACATATGTGTCTTCCTCAACCATGAAAACTGAAGACAAACATATTGGGAAAGTTCCATTATTCAATGGAAACCTTGATGTATGGAAGATAAGAATGAGAAATTTATTAATGGCTCAAGGCGTTGAAAGAAGAATTCAAGGAATATAATACAAAAGTGATGAAGGCAATCTTGGATGGGCTACCAGATGTTATAAATATCAAAGTAGATATATGTTCATTGGAAAAAGGTATGTGGGACAAACTTCACGATATTCACTCAAAAGAAGCATTGACCATGACTGTTAATCAAGAAGATGATGGAAAGCAAGAAGAAAATCCAGAATCCATTAAGGAAGCTGAAAACATGAGTGAAGAATTCGAGTCCAAGGAAGACCTAGAAAATAAAGAGAGTAAAGATGAATTTGAAGAAGATCTCATGGAGAAGCTTGTAGCTTCCCTAGAAGAGATAAGCAACTTGAAAAATGAGAATGAGGAGCTCAAGAAGAAATCAAAAGATCATAACCATGATATTTATAAGACAAGAAAGGAATTCAACCCATTCAAGCTTCGAGTTCAAGAAAGAGATGAGGATCTCACCAAGCTTAAGGAGAAATTTCATCAAAACAAGAAGAAGGATCATGAAGAAGCCATATCCATGACAAATCAATTGGATAAGGCAAAGAACATGGAAGAAAAATTACCAAGCCACCTTCAACAAAGACACAAGATCTTGACTAAAGTTGAAGTAGAAATTGGTCAATACAAGGAATAGGTCTCCTCCCTTAGATCTCAACTAGAAGAAAAAAAGAAAAAAGTACAAGGAGGTAAAAAGGTGATGGAAGCTTTGGCTCTCATAGAAGGACAAGTTGATGATGTAGAAAAGGAAATAAAAACCATGATATTCCAACTAAAAGAAAAAGATAAAGAGATCTTCAAACTGAAATCATATATCATCTCCCTTAGAGTAGAAGCTAATGAAGCAACACGAATCAAGGAAGAAATTGGGAAACAACTAGCTAAGAAAAATGATGACCGTGGAAAATTGGAAGAAGAGATTGTTTCACAAAGGGAAGAAGTTGAATTGCTGAACAAAATCTTGAAAAGTTCTCCAACCTTGGATGAATTTCTCAGCCATCAAATATCTCCATTTCATAAAATAGGTCTTGGTTATATAGGTGAAGAAACTCTTCTTGCTTCAAACAACGGAGATGTGGAGAAGAATGGAAGAAACATTGATGTCCTCAGTTTTAGCAAAGGCAAAGAGAAGAGTCAAGATGACATTGGAAGAAAAACTGCTCCAAGAATATGTGAAGATAGTGTTAAGATGGCAAGAGGTAATGAATCTAATCAAAGGCTTCCAAAACATAATAACTTTAGAGGTTCATCGAGACAAAAACATGCAGAAAATATCAAGAATACAAGAGGAAATGGATATCATCAAGGAATTCTGAAGTAGAATAATTTTAGAAGTGCATCAAGGAAATCATCATTTCCCAGGTACCAAAATTTATTTCATGGTTATTGTTATTCTTGCTCAAATTTTGGACACATGGCTAAGCAATGTAGAGCATATGGATATTTCTATTAGTTCTCCATAAGAATATTTACAAAAGGAAACTATGCTCTCTCTTTCATGCTTAAGGCTGAGTGCTTCAAATTTCATAACGTTGGACATGTGGCTCATGATTGTTACTTATCTTAGGTTCATAAATAATCTCAAAGTATAACTACTCAACAAAAAAAGAAGGTCACACAATTCTAGAGAAAGAAGAAGATTGGATCAAAAATCCTCTCGAACACTCAAGCCAACAACACATGTTGTTGATCTGATGAATACATCTTTGAAACACTTTGATGATGTGAATAAGCCAAGAAGAAACCGTCCATATTGTTAGGGGGGGCTTGTGTTTCTGAACTTGCAAGAACCCTATGAAACACTTGATGAACTACTAATGTAAAATTGTGCTATGAGGCATATATCCCAGTAGATCATCTCCCATAATTAATGAAGAAAATCATCCATTGATTGCTTGCAACAATCTTTCTTTTCTGAAGCAAACAAAAGAGATAGAGGATTTTATGCAGGAAAGGGGGAGTTGATTGACCATCTAAAATTGAATTGTAGACAATCACTAGCATTGAAAATTTCAAGCTGCTGATATCAGACTAATAGCATAAGGCAGTAAATGCTTGGTAAAGACAAAAAAATAAAGCTACTGAACAAAGTTGAAATCTGGAAGTGGCATTTTTGGAAGCATACTACAGTTGAATCAGAAGGACATACAAGCAACTACATAGTATTCAAACTGGTATTTGAGTCTCTGCAAAGAAGAATATAAAACCAAAGGTTATAATACTTGAGGGATGAAGTAAAATAGACCCAGATAAATATAGCACCATTGAAGAGCTATAGAATAGAACGACATAGGTGATTGAGTAGCATGATGATGACAAAAAAGGGAGCACAGGTTCAGGGGGAGTTGTACAAGCAACTGCCTAAGAAACAATAACAAAAAGCAACATGACAAGAAGTAGCTTGATAGGGGGAGTACTTGGGCACCCCATTTTCCATTGATTTCAAAGGGGAAGAGAATTTTAGAAGGGAAATAATAATTCCATCAATGACCAAGGGGGGTACTTTTATTCAAGGTTGTCAATATAGCATTGTTTGTGATGGAAAATTGTTACGTGATGCTGCCCATTGATGCACATTGATCATAATTCTCATAGTGATGAAATTTATTATGAAGATGCCATATCAAGAAGATGACATATGGTGATATGATGAGATGGAGGACCCAAGGACTGAATACAACATATGGATTGAATATATATACAGACATAATAGAAGCAGTGGACCCAAGGAGCAGTCCCAAGGAGGAAAGTCATTGGAAGTTGAGGAAAGCCATCAGAAGCCATCAGGAAGCCATTGGAAAGACATCATAAGGCTTTAGAAGCCATCAGAAAGCTATCGGAATCCATTAGGAATCAAAGAGTAGCCATCAGAAATCACAGGAGCGAGAAGCCATAGGAAATCCATGCTAAGAAGCAGATATGCTAGAAGACCACATATGCCCAAGAGAAAGAGATAAAAGAAAGAAAAACGATAATGGAGGTACTTCGGGGAAATCATATCGATGCGTTGTTATGTGTTTCCTCTTAGAAACCCCGATCTCCAATCTCCAATTTGAATGGGACCTCCGATATCCAAATTGTCGATATGCGGACCTGATCCATTTATTGTAACAAATCTAATATAATATTGCATCCATTGTATCACAAATTTTTGAAGCCCTATCACATTAAAATATTTGACTGAAATATGATTTGTGGACCTAATTTCTCCATCACAACATGAATTAATATAATATCACATCCTCTATATCGCAAGTGTTAAAGGGATGTCACGTTAAAACCTCTGATTGCTATATGTATTGCGGACATGATTGCTCCATGATAACATGACTTGATATAATATCACATCCTCCATATCCCAAGTTTCAAAGGGATGACATGTTAAAACTTCTAATTATGATACATTTTTACACCCGATAGGTCTATCAAAAAATTTTAATATAATATCTCATCCATAAATGGTCAGAGCTTGATGCGTATTTGGTTGGAAGTATAAAAAAGAGTTTACTGAATATCACATCTGCTAATTGGAAGTAGGGGTGATATGTTAATCTCAACAATGTTGATATTAGAGGATAGAACATGTGCACAACTTGAAAACCTCTGATATTCACGAGGTTGCGATCGCGGGAATAATGCAATGACGTGGCATGTGGGACCTCCAGACATCCATTGTAATATGGGTATAGCCTCTCCTATGTTACTATGTGTTTTCTGTAAATAAGAAGTCTAATGTTATATTTGGTTGAATATTAACAAAAGGCCCCTCCGATATATTTTTAATATGCCACCTCATGCACAAGCCGACCTCTCCTCCAATGAACATGTCTTTTCGTTTATTGGTGAAACTCGTATAAATACAAGTAAAATACTTCACTTAAAGGGCTGATATCAATCATCTATTATAGAGAGGAAGAGATAGTTCACAACTCATGAACTTGAAGGAACAGAGGAAAGGAAGCCGAAGGCCGAGAAAGAAAATAAATTCTTTGATTGGGATAACATTTAAAAGGCTTTGAACTGTGATGAATTAATCTATAGAAGAAGTGTGGAATGTGACCTTAAGAAAATTTCTATGAAGGTTCTCTTAGCATCTTAGCTAAGTTCTGTATCGTTGTCTTGGATTTTTGGAAAGATTAATTCTTGGATCGATATGAGCATGGATTTGTATGACCTTGGACAATCAAAATAAGGTGTCATCTATCATTGTTTGAAGTGAGCAGTAGATGACATACTCATTGAAGTTTTTTTCAGCTCTTCCTTTGAAGTAAGATATCACAAACCTCTACAGTAGTCACTCCTAAAGAAGTTACCATGACATTATGAACAAAATCTCAAAACAAAGAATTGTTTGGTGCAGAAATTGAGGCTTAGTGCATCCTATTAAAGGTATCTTGTTGAAAAGATTCATCAGATATTGGAGAAACCTTCAGATCATAATGCGTTATTCAAATCATCATGAGATAGCTTTGCAGACTCTATTTGGTTAACATGAAGATTTGTGGAGACTCCTTCATGTGAAGACATGGCTGTCATTGATAAAGTAATGTGAAGATTAAGTGGAGGCATTGTTGAATATTGAGAGGGTTTGTTGAAGAAGAAATTGGGAGCTATGGACTATTAATAAAGTTATCTTGGAAATTTGAAGAAGGAGGTTGGAGCTCATAAATATAGGGTTGGTGCCTTAGAATATAGAGGATAGGAGTCCACATTATATCAGGTTGGAGTCTACACAGGAGATATGATAGGAGTCCTCATTATATCAAGTTGAAGCCTGCACCAAAGAGATGATAGGAGTCCTCATTATATTAGGTTGGAGCTTGCACCAAAGAAAGGATAGGAGTCCTCATTATATTAGGTTCGAGCCTGCACCAATGAGAGGGTTGGATCCCTAGAGGATATGAGTCATCAATATATCAGGATGGATCCTACACCTAAGAGAGGGTTGGAGCCCTAGAGGATCGAAGTCCTCAAAAGATAAAGTTGGATCCTATACCAGAGATAGGGTTGGAGTCCTTGAGGTTGGAGCCTAAAAAATTAACAAGGTTGGAGCCTTGGAAAGTCCAAGTCGAAGCTTGGAAATATACAGGTTGGAGCTTGGGAGATTGAAGATTAGAGTCTTCATCTAGGGTTGGAGCCCTACACCTTATTGTATTGAATTTCTTAGAGGATTGGAGTCCTCATCATTCATTAATAGAAGTATTTATTCTTATTGTTCATTCTTTGTGCTCTAATTGTAAGTAATCTAACTGGTAAATAATAACAATTGAAAAGAAATAATGATTCACCCCCCTCTCAGTATTTCCAATAGTTATAAGGAAATACCGAGAAATACTCAAAAATTGAAATCAACCATTTTCTTCCTTATTGTCCTATTCTATGTGCTAAATGAGTTCCATTTTTTTCTTTTATATAAGACAAGAATTGAAAATTAATATTTAATACTAAATTATTTTTTTATATGTACAAAGTCAATCATGATTACATACATTTGAAGCACGTTGTTACTGAGATGACTCTTCCTGTGATGAAATTATGTCCATTTATTTGACCATGTTCTTGTACACTTTTTTAGACATTCCTACTTCCATGTTTCACATATTAGCTCGTTAATCATTTGGGATTTTTGTAATCTTCTTGAAAAAAGTAACAAACTATTTTTATATTGATATATGAAAACTAAATATAACAAAATTGATATTAATACATGAATGGTTTGTAGTAATATATACATAGAATTATAGAAAATCAATTTAATTAGTAATATTACCTTTTGAATGATTCTTTTTTGTTGTTGCATGTTTAACAATGTTACCAATCAAACAAGAACCATTACCTCAAAATGAGAACTCTAGCAGAAAAACTTCAAAAAAAGCATGAAAAACAACCTGAAAATGAAAATGTTGATTCTACATCACCACTTTTTTTTTTGAGGTAAATTTTGAATATTTTTTAAAAATAACAGTAAAAACAATTTTTTTGGTACAAAACACACCTTGAAAATGAAAAGTATTGATGCTGGGATGCCTTTTTTTCTCGATGTAGATTTTCAACATTTTTGGCAATGGTGTTAAAGATAAAATATTGAGACCTCGAAAAACCTTAAAATTCCAATAATTTTCAAGCATGGCATTAAAGATAAAATATTGTGTCTCTGTAAAACATTAAAATTCGAACAATTTTTAGCCATGACGTTAAAGATAAAATACTTATAATTGTTTTCAACCATAGCAGTAAAGATAAAATATCGTGTCTTAGAAAAACCTTAAAATTTTGACAATTTTTCAACCATGGAATTAAAACCAAATATCACGACCAGAAAAAACCTTAAATTTTCAGTATATTTCAACCATGACATTATGGAAAAGTTATGACTATTTTTTTTTTTTAAAGTGAGCACCTGAATGAAAGAGTAATTATGCTAAGAGTAATTTCTTTTTTAAATGTTAAAAGTATATCTATTTTAAAATCTTAGCCTACATCAACTTGACTCATTGCAATGAAAATTTAAAAATCAACAATCAAATTGACATGCGATGTAGGTGATCTCAACCTATTACGATGAAATCTTAAAAATCAACCATGAAATTGATACATGATGGGAGCAAACTTGATCCATTATAACAAAATATTTGAAATCAACTATCAGATTGAGACATATTGGGGTCAGGTCGCTAGTCAAGGATCAACATAGACCTTGCAAAAAAATAATAATATATAAATAAAAATGAAAAACACAAAACAAAAGAAAAAATAAAAGATTGAAAAAAATTAAAAGTAAAACAAAAACAAAAATTAAAATAATAAATAATAACTAATAAATAAATAAATATCTTAAAACATAAAAAATTAAAAAGATAAAAAATGACAAAAAAAACTCAAACATAAAAAACTATATACATAATATCTTCTTTAGAAGTCACAAAGTAGTTTTCAGGGTTGACACGTTTCAAACAACTTGATATGGTTGTCATCAAGACTCATATATATATACAAAAAATCAAACATTAAATTGGTTGAAAAAAACAAAATTAACTTGCAAATAAAAAAAAAATATGAAAACTAAAACATTATTTAAGGAAAAAATTAAAAAACTTAACACTAAAAATGAAGAATAGAACTAAACAACAAAAAAAAAAATCATTAAAGATAATTATTTAAGAAATAAAAATAAAAAAATAGACCAAAGAAAAAATATTAAAAATAAACACATTAAAAGATTAATAAAAAAATATTAAAACATAAATTTAAAACAAAATTAAAAATTGAAAACAAAAGTTAAAAATAAAAAAAATAAAATTCAAACAATTATATTATAAAAGAAATACAAAATTTAAAATTAAGTAAAAGAAAATTTAATTTAAAAATAAAAAGAAAAATTAAAGAATTTTTAAAAAATGTGCCCATGAGCCCATTTAATTAATATATATATATATATATATATATATATATATATATATATATATATATATATTATATATATATTATATTAATTTTTTAATATAAATTTTTTAAATTATTTTTTCAGTTTATTTATTTATTTATTTCAAATAATTTTTTAATGTCATTTTTTTTTTTTTAATTTAGTTGCATTCTTTATTCTTTTATTTACTATATTATTAGTTTTTATTCTTAAGGATTTATTTATTTATTTTTTTAAATTATATGTTTTTTTATTTTTTAATTTTTTTTAAAACACCTTTTTTTTGTTATTTTTACTTAAATTTTATCTGAATCATTTTTTTGGGAAAACAAACTTCAAATGTCACCTTCTTTGGATATAAATTCATAGAATTTGTTATTTTTGCAACTTTTTTATTCAATTTTTTCATAAAAATCTTTTATTTAACATGTCAATTTTAATGAAGAGGTTTTGAAAAACATATATTTTTATATCTCTATGCATAATGTGAATTATTTTTTGAGTGTTTAAAATTATCAGTTTTTAGTGAAGAATATTTCATGTGTATTGAACTATTAATTAACGATATATAAATTTATAAAAAGCCCTATCTTCAAAATATTAATGTTATTATTATTTTTTTTTAACTTTGAAAAAAAATCATAATAAAAAACATCTAAAGAAAAACAGAAAACACGTGTTTGGAAAACCCTTAAAAAACAAACATCTTAGGAGGAAAAACAAGAATTGGAATAAAACAACTTGAAAAACGGCTAAATAATTAACTTAAAAAATAAATTGTGTATACTCAAGATATCTGAAAATTTAAAGTGTCAAAAATATGCCTTAAACAAACATTGATGTGTTTCAAAATCTACATAAAAATCATCAACATTTAAATACATTTATCCACACTTAATACATTAGAAAATTTAAATTGTAAAAAATAATCCCGTTAAAAAAAAGGGGTTGATGTTGCATCAACACTTTTAAAAATTCCCCTTGAAAATTACCAACATTTAAAAAAACTTATCCAGTCTTAATACATTAGAAAAATTAAAGTGTGAAAAACAAGCCTTCTAAAAAAAGGTGGTTGATGGTGCATACACTTTTCAAAATCAGCATGAAAATCACTAACATTAAAAAGAAAATGTTCATACTTGATACATAAGAAATTTAAAATGCCAAAAATATGCTCCAATAAAAAAGGTGTATTCTAAATAACCACTTTTCAAAATCAAGTGGTTTTTTTGCCCTCAAAAAAAGGGGTAATCGGTAATTTTCTCGTTTGATCACTAATTATGTTGTTTTTACTATTGCAAGTTTGACATGTCTCATTGACCATTTCTCTGGAAATGATTACTGTCGTTTATATATAATTTGGTTCTTAGAATCATTGGATTGATTTTCTTATTGTAAGTGGAAAGTACATCTATATGTTCGCTCCACTAGACCCCTCATAGAATTGTAAAAAAAATCTCATTTTTATTAACCTCCACTACCACTCCAGATGAGCTAAGGACCAATTCATTGTCATTTATATGTTCTAAATTTTTTCTTTTCTTATAATGGAATTTATCCTTTTTCATTGTTTCTCCCTGTCAAACATTAAACTTATGTGAATTAATAAATTATTTGAAACATGTTATCTAATATTCTTAAGTATATTATTAATGAATAAAAAAAACTCATATTGAATAGTATTTTTTCATTCACCTTATTCATCCTTCTGCAATTTTTCTATCAAGATTTTATTTTCTTCTACACTTGGATTAGAAATAATGATATTGACCTTCTTCATTTTGTGAATTTGCATGACACACACTAACCAATACATATTATTTAGACTTACATATAGTTCAAAGATATTAATCTTGTAAAGAATTTACAAAGAACTTTCCTTCTTTGTTTTTTTCGATGTGCTATCGTTGTGTCTGTTGACAGAAAAATAGGGGCCAACAAAATCTTCGTTGTAGTATAGCACAACTCTGACATTTTCATGTTATCTAGGATGGATAAGGTGTCTCACCCAAGGCATGCCACAAACTTAGCTAGTTAAGGGCTGGAATCCAGTATCAGGAAGAATCATATTAAAACCCACACAAGAATGGATGCATAGTACTATTGTATGTTTGTAATATATTCTTCCATTAATCCCCATCATCATTACAACATAACATCCAGCTCGCAAGCCTCATAGAGAGAGCATGAAACTAATATGAAAGAGAAATATCTAATCAATATCATGAGAATCAAATCAAGATCAAATGGCTCCGCAATAGCATTTTAGTGTCATTTCTCCCCATCCTTAGCTTTTTCCTTGCAACCTTCTTTAATATCCCTACACTTTCCTAGACTGCCACTTCTCCCTTGGATGCTCCGTATATTTCCTCTTTCAGCTACTTCTATTGCTTGGCTGTTAGTATTATGTTTTGCTTGATAGTGGTTGCCTGAGTCTTGACTTCTCTAGCCATGTTTCCGCAACTCATGGCCTTCAAAGGATTCCTTCCTATTCTCTAATTGGCTTCTCTGTAGCTTCCCAGTGGTTATCTTTTGTAAAATTTTGTCATTCTTTCAATGTGTCACCTTGTTTCTCAAAATGAAGGACCTAACAAGCCTCAACCATAGTCCATTGACTCATCCTTGAGTTAATCCTTTGTCAATGCTACCAGTGCTACTGATGCTAGAGCGGTTCCTCCCTATGTTGCTTCTCCTTAGCTGGCTACTTCCCCTTCACTAGTTCCTTGAAACAAAGGTCCCAACTCAAGGACGGATTCGATCGTTGCATTCCAAAAATATGTGTACGCTCAAGAGTTTCCTTCCATGTACCTATGATGGTGCCTTCCTAAGAAAGGGACTATGTCATAAGTTCAAAACTAGGATGGGTTAGGCATGTCATCAATAGAGTATTCCATTGCGTGTTTGTTTCTTCAGAGATCTGTTGTAGTATTTCTAGATGAGACTGTGCGGGTGGCTAAAGGTTTTTTAATATCTACTTGCTCTTAGTTGATTCATCTTCGACGTGTTGGATTTAGGTCTTGAGGCTGCCTATTTGTGTCAGAAGTTCCTTCCGTTTGGTTTTGACACGGGTACTCATGGCTTGCTTAAACAAGTGATTAGCGTGGTTGCACAAAGGGTAAATAGGTTCATTTTTTCTTGCTAAGTAGCCAGACCAATCATGAACTTTTTGCAAAATGCCTTGAGCTTCTTCTATGGCCTTGATGATTGAGGCCTTCAGGTTAGCCACTTCTACTAGTTTCTGCTCAATTTCACCTACATATTGGGTTATAGGATCTGGTAGTGCACTTTGAGTGGCATAAATACTTCTTTTATGCACCCGATTTGTCAAGACCAGGTCTATGCAGGATGATTTCATGTGATAACAACATTCAATAAGGGTACATGCAGAGAAACATTATGGTGCATTTGTCACAATATCGTCTATCGAGGGCCATAGTATTTTGAATTTTTAGTAATCTGGTCACGATGACCCTTAAGGTTCTTCTTCTCCTAGAAGAGATGGTCATGTTCTGCTGCAAGGGATAAGATTTTATGTTGTTGTTTCTCGTGCTCGGTAGCTAAGGCATTGTGCAAGGCCTCTGCTTGGCATCCATTTAGTTGAATGAATTTAAATAATTGGGTTGAGGATCATCTCTTGAGGTCATTAGGATTCATTGAGAAAGATCCAGGGAATTGACTTTAAAATCATGTCCACTGGCAAGTGATTTCGCAGAGTGCCCTTGTTGAGATGTTGCTCACTATGAGGGTTTACTTATATGTGGATCAATGTGAACCATGAGGGAGCATGGTGGTGATGAGAAGATAGGAATAACAGACAAGGGTATTATGCAGAATGTGTTGGGGTTGGGGAGTGGTGGGGCAGTAAATTTCTCAGTGAGTGTGTGTGGACTAGATTCAAACAATAAGGACAACCTGAACATTTGAATGCTTTCCATAGTGGAAATTTGGGTTGTAAGTGCCCAATTCATATTTTCAGCATTAGATTAGAAAATGGAGTCAACTTCCATTTTCGTTATGGTAACAATCATAGTCCTAAATGGCAGGGTGTCAGAGATAGTGGTGGAAGCGGAAGTTGTGTGAGGTGATGGATTCCCTGACTGGGATGAGGCGGTGGAAGTGGAGGGTGGATTTTCTTCCGTGATGAGCATGGTATCTTGAGAGTGGGGATCTTCATTAGTCTGATAAACAATTTGGGTGGAGGTGGTGCCAACTTTTTTCTTGGGCTTAGATGGTGGCTTAGTTGAAATGAGGTGAGGATTGAGAATTGTAGGTTCCAATTAAGAGTGGGACTCAAATTCCAGAATCGAAGTAGCCAAATGGCTACAAATCAAAGAAATAGGCAGCCTTGAACTATGAAATCTTGAAAAGGTTGGGAATGGACTTGCTAAGGCGCTGATATTCACCATCATTTCTTGTAGGGATTACATTTACATCTCGATATTTTTGATGATTGGGTCTAGTGTCTCCTCAACCATCTGCTTCCTTGATGCTACAAGGGTTTCTCCTGGAAGTGGTCAAGTAACCATTCTTCTAAACAAATAGATATGCCTCCCCTCCCCAATTTCTCCAAAAATTCCCAACCAGGAAGAAACCTCAATATGGAAGGCTTCTTTAGCTAAAAAAAACTTTTACGTATGCATCTGAAATGTGTCGAGATGAACACACTTCGGTCGTACCCAAATCGTGTCATGGTTGATGCTGAACCAAATATCCTATGAATAGTCATCAAGTAGTGACTTTGGGATCCTTTGTGTAGCCGTAAAAACTTCCATCATCTTCTTGTACCATCTCTTAAAGGAGGCCTCATTGATTTCTTTGTTGTTAGGGTCCCCGAAATTCCTCCAAGGTACATACCTAAGAGGAAGTAGTTGGAATTCAGCAACCATTTCCATCTCTCAGCCCTCAGGTGGGAACCATTTCAACATGGAAAATGTCACTATGATATATACATAAATAGTGTGGTTGTCTCTTTTATACACACCCTCGTAGGCATCAAAAGGTTCCTGTAGGAGAAAGCTACACCAATTCAGTTGCGTGCCCTGCACATAAGCCTCCGCAAATGAGATGGTGTCTAATGTGTATTAACCTCACAAAAAGTGTCAAATAAGCTTCTTAGTGATCATGTAAAAGGAAGAAATGATGTTAGACTTATTGATAGGCTCTATTATAACACCCTTGCCTCCTTGATGGGTAATATATCTGTTATAGTAATTATCGTCACCTGTTTTCTTTCTTCTCTTGGACGTAGTTTGGAAAGTAGTTGATATAGAAGCTCCGACAGCTGATAACCATGTGAGCCTATGAATATTGAAAACATGAATGGGTTATTCCTTATCTGGCCATAACGATCCTCCATTCATCCAACTGACGGGAATTGTTGTGCACTGCATTGTTGCTCCTTATGTGACGAAGACTGGAAGACTTCTTAGATTCATCAATGTCAATTGCTGAATTCCCCTAAAATATTTAGTGACTTTCATGAACTGAATCCAATCAAATTTGGTAATAGGAATTGTGTATACCTCTCACTTTAGTGCGCGAAACTAGAATAATTTGAAGAGGTCATTGTCAACAAGCATAACTTTATCATATTTTCTGTAGAGAGACTTTCTCTTTGTAACTCTGGAATCTGGTTCAACTTTGGAACAAAGGTTATGGTTTTCATCATTGTGGTAGAGCGACATCGGTACATAAAGAACATAGGGGGCTTGGATTTGGGCTTGGAACACAGAGAATGAGAGACAAACTCCATACTTGGAAATTCAACCACCTCAGCTTTTGGTTCTAAGAAAGTTATCGTTGTCACGTAGACTAAATAGAAATACTTGACATGATGTTTTTTATTAGACCACTTAAGTAATTAATACAGTAAATTTCCCCAAATGGTATCAATCATGGCATCAGTAAAGGTGGTTGAGGCAAACCTAACTTGGATGATGCAAAACTGAAAAAGGACGGTGGAATAAATGGGTAATTATGATGCAATGATTCCAGATGCCTAGAATTTGATGATGAATCATGTCAAGGGTATTACAAGAAATATTTAGACCAAATTCTAACTGACACGGGGAATTTTCTTACTTGTGACAGATACAACTATTGATAGATGTGACTCCCCGACTATAAGTAGTTGCATTGGGGTGGAAGTAATTCCAAAACTAATAGACCTGACATAAGTTTATTCTTGATTGACTCTACTTAGAAGAAAAAACCAACTAATATTAACTGACACAACTAATATACTAAAATAACTAATTGACTCTACCTAAACCTACCTACAATCTCATTACAAAGATTTAATCAATTAGGTGCATAATTTCTTGAGTCATGGAAAGGCTTCAGGGGTGCACCATTCACCCTTCCTAGTAGTAAGGCACCGTCCAGTTGTGCGAGATTGGCAATTCCAAATTCCTTCACTTCTGCAACAATGAAGGGTCCCGACTAATGCATTTGCAACTTCCCACGAAAATCTAAGAATTTATTATTGTATAATAGATTGTTAAGGATTTTCGCTTGATATGCCTATCATACCATGCCTTCTTCATCTACTTCTCAACAATATAATGGGAATCTGCCAAAAACCTCACCTCGTACAATTTGTAGAGCTCTTTGAACTGCTTTGGGATTGATTCTTCCAATGTAATGTGAGTTCCTTACTTGCTGAAGAGGTTGCGGATGGTAAATTCGGCAGGTACTACTGCTTCTTGTCCATATACTAACTGGAAGGGTGTATACATTTGTAAATGATTGATAGTTGTATGATAAGTCCATAGTGTGCCTGGAACATGTTCATCCCAATCATCTAGATTTACCAAGAAGATCTTGGTGACTCCCCTCTCTAAGATTTTGTTGAAGTCCTCTATAGTACCATTTTCCTGAGGGTGATATGGATTTCTCTTATGGTGTTGTACCATGAAGTTATAAAGTAATGAGGTGATGTTTTCATTTATGAAATGGGTCCCTCTGTCACTAGTGAGGCTTCGAGGAAACCCGAACCGGGTGATGATATTATCAAAAATGATCTAGCAGTAGTGTCTGCAGTGAAATCCTTAACTGGTGCTGCTTTAGCCCATCTAGTGAGATACTTTGTAGTGGTAATAATCTACAAGACATGTGAGTTCCATGTCGGTGGGTTGATAGGTCCTACAAAGTTGATTTTCCATTCCTCAAAATCATGTTGTTCTTGCACTAGATTCAATGGTAACTCATCATGATGTGATGGTTTTCCAACCCTTTTACATATGTCACACCCCTTGGCATATTCCTTTGCATCTCGAAAAATTGTGGGCCACTATAGTCCCGCCTGCAAGACTTTCCTCGCGGTGGCCTTCCTGTCAAGATGCCCACCCAAAACTCTTGAATGACACTCACACAATACATCCTATATCTCATGATCAAGGACACATCTACACAATATCTAATCAAGGCCCAACTTGTACAACTGTCTTGCAATAAACTAGCAATATGCAACGCGAACCACCATGTTCCTTCGTTGTGTTGTCATGTAAACCTTCGGACATTTACCTGTGGCTCAAAAATTTGAAATATCCTCTAAGTAGTCAAGGATGGCTTCAACTCAAAGCATGTCAGCATCTGATAGTTGACAATCTAATAATCCCCTAGTTTTGTTTGACTCTAACCGAGAAAGGTGATTGAGCCCCACATTTAGTCTAACTAGATTGACTATTACTTCAAATGTGAATTCCTTGAACAACAAAATCCATCTGCAAATTCTTCCTTCAAGTATAGGCTTATTTACTAGGTATTTTAGGGTAGAATGATCGGTGACAATTTTGAATGAACCCTTGAGGAGATAGTGTCAAAATTTTTGTAAAGGGTAAACCATCACAAGTGTTTCGCACTCAGTCATGGTATAATCATTTTCTGATATGGATAATTTCTTGTCAATGAAGTAAATTGGGTGGTCAAGGTTTTCATCTCCAGGTTGAGCTAGGATGGCCCCCAAGGTGACACCTGAGGCGTCAATGTGGACACGAAATTGCTTTTTCCAATCTGGATAAACTAATATTAGTGACTTGCTATTTTTTCCTTTAACACATTAAAATCAGCTTCGCATTCATTTGACTAGACAAACCTTTCGACTTTCTTTAGTAGCTTCTTCAACAACATGTTGATCAAAGCATAGTTGCAAATGAACCTCTTGTAATATCTTGTGTGGCCAAGGGTGGATCTTAATTATATAACAATTTTTGGTGGCTCTATATTTAGTATTACTGCGACCTTAGCAGGATCAACACACACTTCATCCTTGCACATTATATGGCCCAGAAGTGTCCCGAAAGGGACAACGAATATGCACTTCTTTAGGTTTTGGGAAATCTACAGTTGTCTACATTGCTTGAACATCACTCTGGGCATATTGGAGTGCTTATTCCGAAAGTTGTAGATTATTTTGTCATCCATGTAATCTTCTAGAAACATGTGAATATAATTTATGAAAGCAACAATTACAATCCTAGAGAACATTTCTGGTGAATTTTTGAGTCAAAAGAGAATAATGTGGTATGTATAGGATCCCCATTCAGTGGTGAATGTCGTTTTCTTCTTGTCCTCCTCTATAATCTGAACATAGTGGTAACTAGAGAATCCATCTCTGAATGAGTAAGCTTCATTTCCAACCACATTGTCTAGGACTTCATCGTTGAACATGGTAGGAAAGGGGTCGTGAACTTAGGCATTATTCAAACTCTAGAAATGTACACATACCTGAATCTCTTTAGTTTCCTTCTTATTATGTATCACTATTGGGATGACCCATTCGGCCTCATCAACTGGGAATATAAGCCCTACTACAAACATTTTATCTATATCCTTCTTCACTTTCTCTTTGACTCTCGGATTTAGTCTATATGGCTGATGTTTCAGCATTTTGCATCCATTTTAAATACAATATTCATCTCCCCTAACCCCCCCTAATCCCCTTAAGTTTTTCAAAAGGCACAGGTAACAAATCTTTATACTCCCTCAAGAGGTTGAATATTTCCTTGCTATTTTTCTCATCTTATTAATCTCTAATTGAGGCCAGTTTCAGCTTTTAATCAGTGTCGATGTTATGTTTCCACAACTTCAGAGTTAATAGTTGTGGACCATTATTTATAGGTCCATATTCAACATTTTTTCCCCCTTATTTTCTTTTAACTTCATATGTCTCAATTCCTCCAGGTCATCCTCATCTAGCTCCTATTCAATCTTTCCACAAGCTATGACTTCATGGAATCTAGATTCATATAGATGTTCAAGGGTGTCTTGGTCTATACATACCTTTGTCAATTGTCTGGTTGTGATAAGAATTCATTTAATGGCTTGCAAAGAATTCGCAATTTGTTTATCATATCGATAAAAGAGAAATATTTGAAAACTAGTTCTTCCATATAGTCCCAATTACTAGTCTACCTCCTTATTTCCTCCTTTGCGTGCCAGGCCTTCGGAAATGTCCCTATGGTGTGTATAAATTTGTGCACCCATAAGTCCTATGGAATCCCTTCCCTAATCTAGTTGGCCTTACAACCTTGCAGATGTTTCTGAAGGTTGGAGCTCCCCATGTACTTTATGAAGTTTTGAAGGTAATCCTCTACATTCCCAAATCTGACTTTCATCACTCTCTTAATCTCATACCATTCTCTGAGGTTGTTGTAGTGCGATCCCACCACCTTGCTGGTGCCTCTTGTAAAGTGATATTCAATAAGGGAACTTTTTGTTCTTCAGAGATAATTAAATCAACTATATTAATAAAATCATTAACTGAGTCCATTCCATTGAAAATAGGAAATTCTTGTACCTCAGTACCGACCTAGTTTATACGACAGACTATGGTGCAACACTTGGTGTTGATCTCATATCTTCTCTTTTACCATTCATCCCAAATTTCCTCAGAGCTAACCTCCAAAATTTTGATGTAGTATTCTCTTTTCCCCATTGTCAACTGGTATAGATGGTCCAACATTTCAGGTTCTTCCTTGCCATTTGCTGGCTCAATGAACCTTGGTCCGTGGTATGGGTCTAGGGGTTTATATTAATATAACTCCTTCCACCTTGAATGTCATAAAATCATTCTTTAGGTCAATTACTACGTAATTCTAAAAGGCATAGTCTATTCCAAGTAATGACAAATAAGGGTCTTTGTCCCCCATAATGTATATTACCTCAAACTCGGCATAAGTTTTTACTCTTGTTATGTCAACTTATACATCCTCCAACCTGCCCACCGAAAGGATACAATATTGATTTTCCATACGTAGTTGAATTGGAGAAAATTCCTTTAGCCTCCCCAAGGCCTCCCAAGTTTTCCTTAGTAGGATATTCACATGTGAACCCAAATCTAACATGATTGTATCCTTGATATGGAAGCCCACAATTTGAGCATCAATCCAAAACTCCCTTCATGTTCTCTTCTTGTTCCTTCACACCCTCCTGGAGTTTCTCTCCGGTAAATTAGTGGATTTGGTTACTTCCTCTATTGATCCATCCTTAACAACAGATTTAATATTTCCCACAACTTTCCAAGCATATGATCATCATTCACAATTTGCGGAAATAACTTGAACTCGTTCGTTATGAGTTGGCCATTGGACATTGGTAGGTTTGGGCTCCTAGCTTTTGAAAATTCTAGATGTTCTCCAAGAGGTCCACTAGTTGAAGTCAATTTGTTAAAATTCTCCACAACCTCTTTATAGTATTGCTTCTACTGTTCAGAGTCATATGAGATTTTTGGTGAGGCTAGTTTTATGACTCTAGGTTGTTCCATGGCTCCAACATTGAATCAATTATTCTTTCCTCCATGGTGACTATGTTGATGTTTGAGAGGGGAGTTGTCTCTGAAAACCTTGGCTCAACATTAATTAAATTTTCTCCCCTTTGTCTGTTGTGCTCTTCCCATATAGCAATTAAATTTTGATAATCCTCTGTTGCATGTGTGTTAACCCTGCACAGAGAGCACCAAGATATTCTCAGTAGTGGATAGTCCCTTGCGACATGCCCCTCTTGATCACATTTGTAGCAACATACCAGACCTATGCCTGATGTTCTTCCATCCCTTGTTCCTCCACCTCCTCATTCTTGAGGAGTCTCATTGATTCAGTAGGTTGATCATTCCAATAGATCCGCCAGGGAATCTGACACTCTACACTGATCAAGGTGAGTTTTTGAATCACAAAATTTGCAAAATGTGTTGTTTGGAACATTGGAATACTTCTATAGGATTGGACATAGATGAGGGATATGCCCATACATTCAGCATATTTCACAGTACTTTGATGATGTTTTACTTTGTTGATTTGGAAATGCATGAAATTGAGTGTCCTTTGCGTATAAACCTTGCATACCTATTTGTGCAACTCCTGTAGCTGGTAGGGATATGGATGTCTCTGTTGCTGTGAAGGAGTGCTTGGCCCTCATGACCTTGGGAATTATGCCACATGATTCCCCTTAACAAGGTAGTTAGTGCACCATACTTGCGGCTACGCAAGTCGTGATGGTTACAATTCCTTCACCTTCTCTATTAAATCTATGATTTGATGCTATAGACCTAATATAGAGGGGTCTTGTGAGGTTTCTCTCCCCCAATATTCATGTGGGTATCCTTCCACAACCTCAATCCTAGTCATTTGTTCTAGGGAATCCTATAGAGTATTAATTTTTTGTTGAGTCAACGACGTGCGAGTAAGGGGTAATAATGCTTTAATAAACCAATCTCATTGATTATTTGGGTCAATTGGGTAGCTCAATTTTCCAATTGCATCCTTAAACCTCTGCATTAGCTACCATTCATTTTCCCCTTCCCTTCACTTGATTTCCCATAATTTAGACAACCCCTACTGGTTAGTCTGGGGAAGATTAAATTCCTGAACAAACTCCCATTTGATTTCATTCACCATTGGGTTCTATTGTAAGGTAGAACATTTAATGAACCATCTCAATTTCCTATCCCAAGTGTTTTGGAAATCAATCAACTTCATCACATCCAAGGTTTGGTGAGCCCTCCAGATGGCTTCACATAAGTACCAATGTTGTCCTATGTCCTTATTCCTTATTCTCGAGAACTGAGGATATTAAGTAAAGGATCCTGCCATGCTTGATTGACTTTGTGGGATTATGATAAATTCATGAGACCCTAGTTTTGATCAACCTTAAATACTTGCACTATTATTACTATTTTTGCGGCTACTAGTGCTCGCCTTGTAGGTAGAATGCACACTGTGAACCTTTATGACTTTTATTAACTTAGAAAAGAATTGATCAGGGTTGCGATAGAGTACCAGGGGGAGGTTTGGAAAGATACCAACTAAGTTACAAGTAGGCGAATCATTACACCTGATGGACACATCATTCTCAACAAACAATATTCTCATGGCAAAGTACATGTCATCCTCTAGGCCTTCCTCGGGGCCTATGGGACCAATTCCATCTGGAATTCCCATCTTTGCTCATAGGGTGGAGTCCTTATCGCTTCTATGTGACACTATATGTATAGTTGTCTATGATATTTCTAATCGCCCAATTGCCACTCTATCTCTATCCTAGTGCTCCACGCCTTTAAATGACCTTTCTCTCTCTCTCTCTCTCGCTGGATTTCCTAACAATGCTCCTGCTTGGTGTAGTTCTTTCTGCCTTCTACCAATCTCCCTTAGAGATCTCTCCCTCAATTTTCATCTATCTATGCTCTCCTTTGTTCCCTCAAATATCTCGCCCTTTGGAAGTCATCTATGTCCATTTCCTCAATATTATTTTAGCTCCCCACTAGGTAGCATCCCCCCTTTAGATCATTACCCCAGTATTGGGATTTTAAGCTACCATAGGTGGGTTCTGTAAGACCAATAAGCTTTCTTCCATCATCAACACATTAATCCACAGTGGTATTTCTCTCAGTAGTTTTCCCCGCAACCCCAATTTGAACACGTCCTCATATTTAGAGAAGGATTGATGACTTTTCACAACAAACTAAATAATGTATCCCTCTAATGTTGTTTGTACCAAAAAATCCACAGCTCAAATGAAATCTGAGTCAAGCGAATGTAGCGCAACAATATCTGCTTGAGTCCAAGTATGACAAGATCAATTATGTCCACTTGTCTTTCCTTTTACTTGTAATCTTTGTGACCAACTGCAGAGCTCCTCCAGGAAATTGTACTATAAGATCTCGTATTGGTCACTTGAAGGTCTCAAGTACAAGAATTCTTCCTTCAGCTGCTTAACACTTCATTGACGAAGTTGAGCTTGTTGAGAAGCAAAGCATTCTATTTGTTCATGCCAACAATCTTGCAGTTCCTTCTTAAAGATCTTCGAAAACATATTCCAAACCCCCTTGGAAATTTACAGGTCCCAACAATGGAACCATTTGTGGCGAAAAAATAATAGAAGTGTTGATACCCTAAGTTCAGGCACAGGGGCCAACAAAAGCTCTGATGTGTTCTAGCACAATGCTAACATTTTCACCTTATCTAGGATAGATAACGCGTCTCCCCAAGGCATATCTTGACCTTAATTAGTTAAGGGTTAGAATCCAGTATTGGGAAGAATCAAATTAAATATATAAATGTTAGTAAATCCAAAACTATGCCCATGAGGAACTCAATCATAACAGATCAAATAAATGAAGAGAAAGAACGTAATATAAATGCAAGCCTATCAAAATTTTTAAAACCCACACAAACTCACATGCATAGTACTAGTGTATCCTAGTAATATCTTCTTCCAATAATCCCGTCATCATTAAAACATAACATATACATCGAAATCATCATAGATAGAATAAGAAACTAATATGAAATAGAAATCTATAATCGAGATCATGAGAATCAGAGGGAGATTGAATGGCTCTGCAACAACATTTTAGTATCATCTCCCTCCATCCTCAGTTTTTTCCTTTCAACCTTCTTTTATATCCATGTGTTTGTCAGGACATCACTTCTCCCTTTGATTCTCTACCTTTTTCCTCTTTTGGCTACTTCTACTGCTTGGCTATTAGTGTTCCTTTTCGCTTGGATATGATTGCTTGAGTCTTGACTTCTCTGGCTGTATTTTTGCAACCACTGGTCTTTAGCAGATTCCTTCCTCTTCTCCAGCTGTCTTCTCCACAACTTC
The DNA here is from genome assembly GCA_000404065.3 of Pinus taeda. Classification (NCBI taxonomy): domain Eukaryota; kingdom Viridiplantae; phylum Streptophyta; class Pinopsida; order Pinales; family Pinaceae; genus Pinus; species Pinus taeda. The sequence continues at coordinate 159,597 of APFE030196914.1, read as the reverse complement.
CCAATGATTATCTTTTGCAAAATGTGGTCATTCTTTCAACATATCACATTGTTTCTCAAAATGAAGGACCCAACAACATTAATCAATATTTTTTGTTAATTTACAACTTCTCGAACATTTTTATCAATAATTCAATCCAAAGCCATTAAATATATTTTATAAATAAATCAAATAATTTTCATCGAAAAAGAGCTTTGGTAACTAATACATTTATCTGAATAAATACACCAGTGCATTTATCCCATTAAATACACCAGGCATTAAATTTCTTGACACCATCTAGGAAAACTATTTTTTTTAAATAATTTTAAATTATTACAGTGCAATTTGTAACACTAAACATAGAAAAATGATTTAACGGTGCTATTTGGAAGAGGCATACTAGTGCATTATATTACACCGAAATAAATGATGAATAGACTAGACATAGCCGATTGTGTTATAATATACCAATGCGTTGTATTACACAGCGTGCGTCAGTTCTTTATATTACATAGAGCGTACCGCAAAATATATTTCTTTAAAAAAAAAACAGATAGGGCCGATAGAGTTTAGATCTAATTCAATAAGTGATTCCCATACTTTACATCTCAAATTCCCTATATACAGTAAGTACACAAACCCATTAAATATAAAATTCCTACAATAAAAAAACCCTAATTGTGAAATCGTAGAGGAAGTTAAACCCTAAGGTGAAATTTTGGAGGAAGAAGCAAAAGTATAAGGTAAGTATTGATTTTTTTTGTTATTTTTTTAAATTTTAATTAAATTTAAATAGGAATAGAGATCATAAAAAATTTTACTATTAAAATCAATAGTAAATTTTTTATTATACAAGTTTTTTAATTTTTTGTTTTTACTTTTGTTTTTTTTTAATTGTTAATAAATCAAACAAAATTTGTAAAAAAATTAACAATAAAATTAAAAAAATTTTCTATCCAAGGTTTTGAATGAATCACCATACCTTTAAAATTAGGATCTTTCTATTGTTTCAAAATATTTTCTGCTCCACAATGCTCCCAGTATGAGAAAATGTTCTCTCTTTTAATTAAACCCTAACAGAAATTGTAAAAGTTTTTATAAGTAAACTATTTTTTTTTTTACAATTTTTACTATGCAACGTTTTGAGTGAATCAGAATACCTTTCAACTTCTAATATTTTGAATAGTTCTACTGCTCCAAAGTATTATGTTGCTACATAGTGTTCCTGGTATGTCTCTCTTGCAAATCACTCCCTTCAAATTTTAGGGAAAATAATGAAATAGTGAATAACTTTTTACTATTTAAAAGACTATGAAATTACATTTCAAAAAATAAGTTCCCGCTCATTTTTAAATTAAAAAAAAAAAAAGAACAAATTGTGTTTTTTTTTTTTCAATTTATCTGAACATCGATGCATTTGATAGTCAAGCACACTCGTGTGTTTACAATAAAAGCGCACACACATTGCCGGCACGCCAAATTTTTTAATGCGCTGACATGATACATTTTTTTAATTTTCGAAATCCCAAAATGGTGCGATTAATTTTTTTAATCCAAAGGTACAATTTGTATTTAAAAGCATTGGTGTTGCATTTGGTATAAGAGCACCAAGATGGTTGAATTCATTTTTATTGTTAGATCTAAGAATTTTGTGATCCATAATGTATATATCAGTCTTTCGGATTAATCACATCGTTGAGATTGGGTCGACGTTTCGAACTAGCTAATGTGGTTCATCTTCAGGACAAGGTGAGAAATCAATAGATCTAAGGAAATAAATAGCAAGGATGCATCACTACTCAGAGTTAGCCGTTGGAAATTAGCCATTAGGTAATTTGTCAAATTGTTTAATAATTGAGTTGTTATGCAATAAATAAATATTATGTTTCGATATTATAATTTGATAATATAAATTTAGCTGGAAAATAGTTGTTATGTGATAAATAAATATTATATCTCGATATTATAGATGGAATAATAATTTTAATATTATATTAAATATCATAATAATATTGTTAGTTAGGGTCTGACCCATAATGTTAGTTAAATCATCTATAACTAATTGATTAAATAATTTAATATTATTAGTTCTTCTAATAATATAAAATCTAATCAATAATGTGTGATGGAATTATTATTATTATTATTTTTTTACAGAAATGGGTAGTGGATATATTAGAATCTTGGCCTTAATGCCAAGATTGGATTACAAAAGGTGAGTCTAAAACGATAAGTACTGAGCAACCTTACAAGACCGTGGCATTTATTATTAGCTCGCATTTTTTCTAGCTGCAACTATGTGATCAATTTCAGAGATTTTCCCAAGCTTGTGGGTACAAACAAACTGATTTAACAAAAAGCAATAAAACATGACAATGTTCTAAGTTAAGGGATTGGTTCCCATATTTCCTGACTGCCTCTGAGCAGAGCACCACCCATAAGAAGGGCTGCTTTGTTAGCTTCAGTGTCTGCCTCTTTATTATTGGCTCTCAACACATGATAGAATTTTAAATTCTGGAAAGAATCACCAAGGTCTGAAATTCTGTGAATCAACCTTGCTAGCCTTAGGTCCTTTGTCTTAGAACGAGTCACCATAGTATTAATAATAACCCGAGAGTCTCCAATAACATTAACCTCCCTAATGTTCAACACTTTCAGCATCTTGAGTCCTTGATAAAGAGCCAAAGCCTCTGCTTGGATGCTGGAAGCGATGCCCAAGCCCCAGGGAAAACTGTAAATCCTAGATGCAACTAGGTTAAAAATAACTCCTCTAGCACTAGCTCTTCCAGGCTTGCCCTTAGCAGCCCCATAAAAAAATAGAGAGTGCCTCTGATGGTTTGCAATCCATCCCTAGAGCTCGTTTGCTGTAGCCCTTATTTCCCCAAGCTTTTGGGAGGGAGATGCTCTTTCCCAAATTTTGGACCTGTAGATCGAGCGAAGAGCCCCAATTTTTATCTTGCTGAGAGAGATTTAAATCATATTTGTGGTCTCTCAGGCACTTTTTTAACTGACATTTAGTTTTAATTGCCACTAGCTTGACGTCTTGCTCATAGTTTCTGAAAATCCTTTTGTTTCGCTCAAGCCAGATCTGCCAGCTGGTAATTTTAGGGAGGATAAACCAAGCAGCTCTGATAATTTTTTTTTTTGGAGGAGGACCAGGGTACCTTTGCAGCCATTTGTCAAAAAAATCAGTAGTGGAGGAAGGCAACTCAAAGCTGGCGCTCAAATTATTAAGCATCATGGACCAGATCTGCAAAGTGAACGAACATTCTAGCATCAAATGAGAGATGCTTTCCTGGTTTACCTTGCAAAGTCTACACCTTGAAGGGCCATGGAAGCCACGCTTTTGCAGATTGTCGTTAGTCAAGATTTTGTAGTGGCATAACAACCAATTGAAAAAGTCAATTCTAGGTAGAGGGGTGGTACCAAATCCCTTTCCAAGGCTCTGGATTCTTGGCCACATGGGGGCGCTCGCATAGCTTGGCGTATCCATGAGCAACGGAATAACCACCAGCCTGCACACCCCAACCTCTAGAATCCCTACTTCGCATCCGCATTGGGGCCAAACCGTGAAGCTTGAGAGTAGTTCCTCGCATTCTATAGCCAAATCTGGGGGCGTTTCAATTTTCCAGCCAGCCCAGCGTGAATCCTGCCAGGCTGAGATATCCCACAGGGAATGCAATCCAGCATCGTTCATCCAACTACACAACGCATGGAGAGAAGGACAGTCTCCCAGCGGCTCATTTTTCATAATTTTGTTTTTCCAAAGGTTGATCCCTTTTCCATTGCTAGGGACCCATAAGGCATGAGTATTTATAAGCTAACATGCTTTTGAACAAAGCTTCTGGAAGGGCGAGTTCAGGAATGGCAGAGGATGGTCTAGACAGTGGGAATGTTTGCCCTTAAAATATTTTTTCCAAATAGCTATATGAGCCCAACCATGGTTAGGAGCAATAATTCTCCAAATGAGCTTAGCTCCCATGGCGATATTTTGGTATCCAGTATTTTTGAAGTTCAAGCCTCCTTCCAAGAGCGGTTTGGAGATGGAATCCCAGCGGACCAACAAAAACTTTTTCTCATTTTGCTTGCCCCCCTTGCAAAAGAAGTTCCAAATAATCTCCTCCATTTTTTTGAGAATCCTGGAGGGAGCAAGAAGAACATAAAATTGAAATAAGGGAAGAATATTAAGCATAGATTCAATGAGGACAGACTTACCAACGATGTTGAGCCAGGAAAAGCCTCAGGAAAGTAGCTTGTTCTTGAATTTCTCCAGTTGGGGAAGCCAATCTCTGCTGAAGGCTCTTTTAAGAAAAACAGGAAGGCCCAAATACTTGAAGGAAGTCTAGTTTGAGGAGGCTATGAAACCAAGGGTTATGGAAATGGAATTGAGCATGCTGGAAGTGGTGTTCTAGCAATAGATATGGCATTTTCCATTGTTTAAACTGCTTCCTGAAATCAGACAAAACTCGTCGAGGACTCCTTTAAAAATGGAGGCTATGAGCACAGAGGCAGCTCCCAATAACAAGGTGTCATCCAAAAAGAGGGCATGGTTGATTTTTTTAACACCTCTTGCTATACATAGCCCAACAATTTCCTGATCCATCATTTTTTTGTCTAAATAGAAGCTGAGGATAGAGGCTTGAAGAACAAACAGAAGGGGTGAGAGTGGGCACCCCTGCCTAAGCCCTCTCGTGGCTTTGAAAAAGTCAGCATCTCTGCCGTTTACTAAAGGGGCAATCCAAGGCTCCGAAATGTAGGCCCAAATCCAATTTATAAAGTTCTCCCCAAATCCAAATTTGTGTAAGACTTTCAGCAAAAAACTGTGCTTGAATCTATCAAAAGAATTTGCTAAATCAAGCTTGACAAACATACCTTTTTCCTTGCGACTCATACTTGAGTGCATTGCCTCTTGGACCAGCAAGTAGTTGTCCACTATCTGCCTCCCTTGATTGAATCCTCCTTGGTTTTCCAAAATGACTTTGGGGAGGATGAGCTTAAGCCTATTAGCAATAAATTTAGTAATCAGTTTATAACCGATGTTACATAACGATATTGGATGAAACCTGTTGAACATGTTGGCTCCTTTCTCTTTTGGAATGAGAGCAAGAAAAGCAGAGTTCGTGATGCCTCCGATTTTCTGGCAAGCTTGGGACTTGATAACCATTTTGTATAGGTATTTTTCCACAATATGCCAGCAATATTGGAGGAATCTGGCTGTAAATCCATCTTGTCCAGGGGGTTTGTCTAGGTCCATGGTGAAGAGGGTATCCTTGACTTCATTCTTAGTGACTTTAGCTTCAAGAAGGTGATTCATTTCAACAGTAATCAAGGAGGGAACCGCGTCAATCATATCAGAGCTTTGGTCCAGATTTTTATCTTCGCTATACAGGCTTTGAAAGTGAAGAGAGGCAAATTTTTTGATGCTTGCATTGTCTTTATGAGTAATAGTGCCATCTTTTATTTTGGAAATGGCATTGGTACATTTCCTTGCCTGAGCTTGTTTATGGAAGAAGGAAGAGTTCCTATCCCCTACTTTAAGCCAAAGACTGCGTAACTTAATTCTCCAGTACTCTTCTTCTGCTAGATAAGCCTTGTGGAAGTTTTGCTGGAGCTGGGCTTCTTTGTCTAGAAATTCTTTAGTTATATCAACTGTTTCAGCATGGAGGTGGTGATTTTCTAGACCGTGTTGAAGATTTTTTCTTTCATTTGCTGGATTGGGAAAAGTTTTAACCCGGGTTTTTAAAGCCCTTTTCACTCTTCTGAGCTTCTCCTCCCAGACAAAAAAGGGGGAGCCTTTTACCGGCTGCATCCAGATGTCCTTAACTAAATGCATGAAGTCTGATTCATTAGTCTAGAGTGGGCTGAATCTGAAGGGGATTGGACCTAGGTCAAGCTGAGACACCAGTTCTAGCATGATGGGTTTATGGCCTGAAGTGCTACAAGGGAGAATATGAACTCTAGCCTCTAACCCAAGCAGAAGAAAAGAGCTTTGAATTAAGAATCTATCCAATCTAGCAGCAATATGACCAGGGCCAATTCTTTTGTTAGTCCAAGTGAACTTACCATAGATTGGCTTGATATCCAGGAGGTCCCAGTCCTCCATAAGATCCTTTTCCCATTCCCTTGCCGGATCTCTAACAATGCTGCCTCCTCTCTTGTCTGCTGATAAGAGAGTAAGATTGAGATCTCCTGCTATGATGATATTCTCCAGGTTAACTAGATCTGCTTGGGTTCTTATGGAGTCCCAACAAGCCTTTTTTTCCACAACGTTCACAAGGATCTACACGTTGAAGAGGCTGATAATCTTTTTTGAGCCTAAGTGTTGCAATTTTAAGAGTAGCCAGTGAGTATTGAGGGACTCAGAAATGAATGAGAATTTTCTAGCATTCCAAAGAGTGGCCAGCCCTCTGGAAGTCCCTCGAGATGAGATAGCTTCCGCCTCACATTTGCTCCAAAGTTTCTTACTTTCTTGAAGGAAGATGGAGTCTTCCAGTTTGGTCTCCTGGATGAGAAGTGTGTCAGGAGTTTCTATTCTTATTAAACTTCTCATGGCTTCTTCTTTGATTTTTCTCCCCATACCTCTATAGTTCCAGGAGACTATCTTCATCATTTGAATTTCTGGTTGGCTCCTTTGGAGCCTTGGGGCCGGTTTCTCGCCATCTTTGCTTTTGATGCTAGGAGCTTCTCAATGGTTGGCTGGCTGCCTAGAAGTTTACCCTTAAAAGTTTCCTGCTCTCTTTTTTCCCAGTCAGATTTTCGGCCTCTTGTGGATCTCCTTATCGAAGCTTGGGATTCTCCTATTTCCCCTTCTTCCTTTGAGCACTCTGATTCATGCTTCTCTTCCTCTGCCGCGATAGTGTTTCCTTTGGAGCTCTTAGCTATTGCCAAATCTATTGCTAGAACACCACTTTTAGCCATTGCCTCTATTGCTGGAACACCACTTCTAGCTTGATCAACTCCATTTCCAGAACCTTTCGGGGTGTGTTTGGAGGGAGGGGTTGATTTTTGATTTTCTGGTTCCTGAGTTTCCTCTATTTGCGAGCTTAGAGGGGCAAATTTGTTTTCTTGATCCTTTTCGGGAGGGGGTTGCTGAAGGGGGGCCTGAGGACCTCTTCCATTTGGACCAGCCTACTTTTGGTTTTTCCTAGTGCGCTTGACCTGGTTCCAAGTTTCTTCTTTACCCTTTTCTTGTTCCACATTGGTTGGGAAACCTTTGGTGAAGTGGCCGTAGACATGGCATTTTCGGCATTTGAAAGGCAGCTACTCGTAGTCCAGCTTCTACAGATGGGACCAACTTCCTACTTTGATTTTGATGAATTCTGGGAGACCCACCTCTTGGTCTACTTCTACGCAGATACGAGCACAATCGTATTGATCTTTTTTTTTCCCTCTCTATGAATTTCCCAAGGGAATTTCCGATGTGTTTCAGCAAGTCCCAATTCTAGCAATGGACTGGAAGATTAGGAAGTCTTACCCAAACAAAGACAGCCGAAGGGACATCGACTGTAGGGTCGAAATCCAACGTTCATCTATTGAGATACAAGCCTTGGGGGCCCATGAAATAGGGACCATTCTGGAAGATCAGATCCTTGTCTTCTTGTGAGGTGAATTCGAAAAGGAAATACCCTTGTCCTAAGAAGTAGGAGGTGACGCTACTCTTGATCAAAGGAGCTCAGTTTCTGTTTACCCAGGACTTAGTGGTCTTAGGGAAGGCCATAGACCGGTGAACTGGCCAACAAGAGCCCGCTCAGCTAAGGAGAGGGCAACTTGAATCAGGGTCTCTTGCGGCAGGGAGATTTCAGGAATGTCTTCTAGCCTCTTGACAAACTTGGTTTCTTCACTGTTCTTCTTCTGCGGCAAGCCCACCAAGAGCTGAGTTAAAGCTTCGGCAGATGAGGGAAGGCTTGCCTGGGGCGAGCTCGAGACCTCCATGAGGGCGAGCTCAACTTAATCGTCCCACCCAGCAGAAGACGGCCACTGTGAACCACAGAAGCTCAAGAAGGAACACTGAGAAGGAGGGCAGAGGGCCTAAAGCCACAGGCCGCAAAGCAGGAAGGGCATAGAGCAGCAAGGCCGCAGAGGCGCTGGGACGCAGCTAGGGTTTCGTGGTTGTTCCAGAGCTCACGCGATAATCTTCTCTTTCAAAAATAAAAAAATCTTGATGGAATTATTATTATTATTATTATTATAGAGATTCATTAGTTTAGAACTATTATTGTAAAAATTTAAATAAATACATTAATTTCTTATAATAGTAAAATATAATTTTTATTTTATTTATTTATTATTTATTTTTATTATTTATTTATTTATTTTATTTATTTATTTATTTTATTTTTATTTTTATTTTTATTTTTATTTATATTATTTATTTATTTTTATTTTATTTATTTTATTTTATTTTTTATTTTATTTTATTTTTAGTTTATTTTTATTTTTATTTTATTTTTAATTTTTTTCTGAATATGTCTACTCCTATATTGATACAAAATATTTTTACATAGAGGCAGCACCCTCGAGAATTCTAGCCCAGAGAGGCGGCATACTCACATTACATAGCCGAAAATTGACCAAAAAGACTTGCTGATGACTGACTAGAAGAACTTCTAGGACCATGACCATGACTAGTGGATAGAAACAGAATACAACATTGTTAAAACTATAGACTGACCAGAGGACTAAAATGGATTGTCTGGGCTTATACGGAAGCGTTACCCAAGTCAAAGTTGTAATTTGATTCATAAAGCAACTGTACCCTTAATTTTGAACCATAGGGAAACAAAAACCAAAGAACGAAGACCTGTTTAAGCTTCATGAGTGGTGGAAGGCGATTCTTCAATGATTCGACACCCATAATTGAAGGGGTCATCATCTTCAGAGGGATGGCCCTCTTTGCCTAAAGAACCGCCACCAATTGGGTCACTCGGACTAGCCTGAGTTTGCATATCCTGGGTAGCAGTACCACCTGGAACCTTATTCTGCTTGCTGTAAAGCTGAGAAGTGTCAGGCAAATCTTCTGCCCTCGTCTCCATAGTCACTCCTGGAGTAGCAGCCACCAAACCAACCGTACCCTCTCGCAGCTCAATAGTGATAGAAGCAATGACAGAGTGATTACTGAGAGTGCAGGGGAATTGAAAATGAGCAGTTTGAGCATGAGAGTTGTGAGAACTCGACACTAAATCATTCTGCCCTCGACCTTGTCCACGACCGCTCCTGGTTGCAGGATAGCGATCAGAGCCAAAGCCCGAGGAGTAAGAAGAGGAGTCCGTGGTTGAGGAGGATGGCTGGCGGATGGCTTGCCCATGGGAGCTTCCCCTTTTGTAGCCCATTCTTTGGCATAGTTTAGGCATGTTGATAAGAGTAGAAGGAGCAGAACAGGTGACAGAACTGTGCAGATCGGGGGAGGCTGAAAGGGGCAGAGCAACCGCACGCAGAGGAGCACTGAGAGTGACAAAGGACAAGCGACACTTAAAGTTGTAGGAAGGACTTTGGAAAGCAAGAAATCCCGACTGAGAATCAACACCGCAATCCTGAGCGCAGCAATTTCTTGGTCTGACCCGAGAGCAGAGCGCTGCGGCAACGAGGAAGCAATACATTCGCAGGGGAGGAGTAATGAGGAAAGGGAAGAGTGCCATAACAGAAGAACAAGAAGGCTGGTGTGGAGGGACGAGCTACATTAACATAGCATTGAAGGAGTTTTCAAAGAGTATAAAGGCAGGTAGCAAGTGAGGCCAGATGGCGATGGGAATGAGCCACGTGCCAGCCCACCCCGCCGCCTACGTACTGTAACAAGTACTACACACTCGCATCTGGGAAATAGTAAAATATAATTATTTTAATCTAATATTTTAATATCTATAAGGATAAAAAGACTATAATTGGAGTTTGGTAATTTTCTACATAGTGTATTGATGGTATTCATATTAAGATTATTAATTTAGAATTATTATTATAATATTTTGTATTCTGTTATAATCGAAAGAATGACATTTTTATTAATTTAAATTCAATATATTGATTAATTTGAGAGAAAATAAAAACAGAATAGCAAGGACGAAAATTACACTATCAAACAAAGAAAAATATAATACTAGATCTAGGGGGATAAAGCCAAAAGGCAAGAAGGGAAACCCAACTCAAATGGAAAGGGGAAAGGAGAGGGAAGGGAAGAAGGGTCAAGAGGAGAGAGCTAGAATCTAGCTTTTACTTAATTTCCATCCATCATCCCTATTGAGGTTTTCGACATGCCTCTCTATTTCAATTGCTTCTCTGAGTTTCCTGTGATGGAAATGGTCAAACGTAGCAATGAATTTGGATTCTTTAATGCATACATGGTGCTTCAATTTCATAGAGTGCTCAGCACTAATGTCTAATGTCATTTGCATCCTCACTAATTTTCTATTTAATATACCTACCTCCCTGCCCAATGTAGGGGATACCACAGGAGCAGAGAATGAGGTAGACCCCTTTCATGTCTTTAGGGTCAATAGGGTCTTTAACGGATCTCAAGGAATTTTTAATGGTATGGAGAGGTTTGAAAGAAGAAGAGACATTCATATTTTTAAGGATATGGGAAATCCTATCCATGGTCCCTTTGATATACAAGAGATGAACCTTGACGATAGGTTCAGCATGGGTAGGTTTTTCTCTAGGTAGTTTGTTGGTTCTATGAAAGGCCTTGAGGCACTCGGTCCTATTGTACCCATTATTTTGAAAAAATTCAAGAATATGAGATTTTTCATGATCAAGGTCGATATCATCAGAGATTATTAGAGCGTGGGTAGCAAGGGTACTGAGAACCCTGAATTTGTGAGCATAGAAGTGATGGGAACTGGCATGGAGATACTGTTCCGTGTGGGTCTTCTTTCGAAAACTTGGTGATAGATAGAACCATCATCTCTCTTAGAAAGGAGAATGTCAAGAAACGAAAGGTAGCCATTCTCCTCAATTTCCATCTTGAACTTGATGGACTCTGATTGGGAGTTAAGGTGGTTAATAAATAGATGAAGTTTCTCACAACCATGAGGCCAAATGACACAGGTGTCATCAAGAAATGTCTTCCATTTTTTAGGGCGAAATTGAGCGGAGGCTAAGGCCTTGGTCTCAAAATATTCCATAAACAAGTTAGCTATGATAGGGACAGAGGGGAACCCATCACAACACTACAATTTTTCTCATAGAACTCACCCTGGAAAATGAAGAAAGTTGGGGTGAGGCAGAGGCCTACAAGCTTGGTAGTGTTTTCATCAGTGATGTGATTAATGATATCAATGGCCTCTTGGATGGGGATTTTGGTGTATAGGGATACAACGTCAAAACTCACCAACAAATCTCTAGGCTCTAATTTGATATCTTTCCACTCTTTAACAAAGGAGGCAGAGTCTTTAACGAAAGACTCAGTGCAACCAACAAGAGGCTTGAGTTTTTTGGCAAGGAATTTCGCAAGAAGATAGGTAGTTATACCTATTGTGTTGACTATAGGCCTTAAGAGGGCCCCAGATTTATGAATCTTTGGAAGGCCATAGATTCTAGGGGTAAGGGGACTGCTTTTGATGAGCTTTTGGGAGAGGGGAAGGAGAGAGGAATTTTCTTTAATCGTGGATGCTACCTCTTTCGAAATAGACTTAATGGGATTCTTCTTGAGCTTGATGTAACTTCCACTACTATAAATATGGTTGACAATTTTGCAGATATAATCAGGCTTATCAAGAATGACGATAGCCCCACTTTTTTCTACCTTAAGGATGACAATGTCAGGGTTGTCCTTAAGGGATTTAAGGGCAAGCAACTTGACCTTACTTAGGTTTTTTTTAGGATGCCCAGCCTTCCTAAGAACCACCATGCAGTCTTGTCTAATGGTCTCATTAATAATGGTCTCCTATCATAGCTAACTTGTTTATGGAATATTTTGAGACCAAGGCCTTAGACTCCACTCAATTTCACCCTAAAAAATGGAAGAGGTTTGTTGATGACACTTGTGTCATTTGGCCTCACAGTCATGAGAAACTTGATCTATTTCTTAACCATCTTAACTCTCAGTCAGATTCCATCAAGTTCACAATGGAAATTGAGGAGAATGGCCGCCTTCCCTTTCTTTACATTCTCCTTTCTAGGAGAGATGATGGTTTTGTCCGTCACCAAGTTTTTTGAAAGAAGACCCACGTGGAACAGTAACTCCATGCCAGTTCCCATCACTTCCTTGCTCAGAAATTCGGGGTTCTCAGCACTCTTGCTACTCGTGCTCTAAGAATCTTTGATGATATCCACCTTGATTAGGAAAAATCTTATCTTCTTGAAGTTTTTCAAAATGATGGGTACAACAGGACGGAGTGCCTTAAGACCTTTCACAAAGCCAACAAAGTGCCAAGAGAAAAACCCGCCCATGCTGAACCTATCGCCAAGGTTCATCTCTCGTATATCCAAGGGACCATGTATAGGATTTCCCATATCCTTAAAAAGATGAATGTCTCTTCTTCTTTCAAACCTCTCCAGACCATTAAAAATTCCTTGAGATCTGTTAAAGACCCTATTGACCCTAAAGACACGAAAGGGGTTTATCTCATTCCTTGCTCCTATGGCATCCCCTACATTGGGGAGACAAGTAGGTTGAGCATGCAGCTGACATTAGACATAATCAATCTCCCACATTAGCCCTTATCGAGCACTCTATGAAATCGAAACACCATGTCTACATTGAAGAATCCAAAGTCATCGTTAGGGTTAACCATTTCCATCATAGGAAACTCAGAGAAGCAACTGAAGTAGAGAGGCATGCCGAAATCCTCAATAGGGATGATGGATGGAAATTAAGTAAAAGATGGATTCCATCTCTCTCCTCTTGACCCTTCTTCCCTTCCCCCTCCTCTCCCCTTTCCATTTGTGCTGGGTCTCACTTCTCGCCTTTTGGCTTTATCCCCCTGGATCCAATATTATATTTTGCTTTGTTTGATAGTGTAGTTTTCCTCCTTCCTATTCTGTTTTTATTTTTTCTCAAATTAATCAATATATTGAATTTAACTTAATAAGATACCATTCTTTGAATTATTTAACTGAATAAAAAATGATTATCAATATAATTTCTAAATTAAATAATTTTAATATTAAATTAAGTCCATCAATACATATTTAGAAAATTACCCAAAATTCCAATTAATAGTCTTTTTAATATATAATTTCCTATAGATATTAAAATATTAGATTAAAAATAATTATATTTTACTATATATAGAAAATTAATATATTTTTTTAAAAATTTTTTACAATAATAGTTCTAAACTAATGAATCTCTATAATCACAATAATAATAGTAATTCCATCACACATTATTGATTAGATTTTATATTATTACGAGAAATAGAAATATTAAATTATTTAATCAATTAGTTATAGATGATTTAACTAACATTATGGGTCATTTTCCAGCTACATTTATATTATGAAATTATAATATCGAAACATAATATTTATTTATTGCATAACAACTAAATTATTAAACAATTTAACAAATTACCTAACAACTAATTTCCAATGGCTAATTTCCAATGGCTAACTATGAGTAGTGATGCATCCTTGCTATTTATTCCCTTAGGTCTACTGATTTCTCACCTTGTCTTGAAGATGAACCACATTAGCTCGTTCAAAACGTCGACCCAATCTTAACGATGTGAATAATCCAAAAGACTGATATATTCATTTTTATTTTTTAAAATCCATAAATAGGTGCATTCCAATGTTCTTTTTCTTTGAAACACATCGGTGCATTCTTGTACAAGAGTAGTGATATGATAACATTCTTTTTCAGAATGTAGGAAACCAGTGCAGGTATGATTTGAACACACTAGTGTTGGCATTATTCAAAAGAATTGGTGCACTTTTTTTTGATATGTGCACAGGTCATGTTTAGAAGCTACCTGAAATTTTATTTTCACAGAAAATGACATATTAATCTCAAATTATCTTTTAGGATGCATCCACATGAATTACAATAGTTCATAGTATACATTTTCCACTTAAAGTCACCTTATTCTTGAAAATTTGTTTGAAAAGAACATTGAAATCCAAATTATAGTTACGTGGTTCTCAAGATTAATTTTAGATATGCACACAAAATTATATTTCTATTTTTTCTCAGATGTAGGGAAGAAACATCAATAATATCAAATTGCCAATTCTTCAAATTCCAACATGTTCCATATTGCTGATCAAAGTCTTTCACGAAGTTCTCCGTTTCCATCTTCGGTAAGTTCATATTTTATTTATATTTGATTATCAAATTGATTTTATTGTTTTTAATCCATGTCAATTTTAATAAAAAAAGTGTCCAAATTTGCAAGATCACAATTCAGAATCAAGTTCTGATGCTAAAAATATTCCTCCATTTCAAAAATATAGAAAGCTCTTATCAGGAGTGGCATATCTCTTATTCTATGGAAATCGACGTTCATATGTTGCTTTGCCTTTCCACAACGAAATGTATTTTAATTACACTACAATATTATATTACCTCAAGCTCTAAGCTTGTTGTATTTTCATTTTACTGTATTCAAGCATCATTTGGAGACTAGAACCATGTATATGCATAAATTCACTCTTTGATATTTTTGTTTTTAGAGAACATAAATTAGGATAAATTATAATTTGGATTATTTATTTATAATATATAAATATATTTAACAACAATTAAAATATAGAAAATAGTCTTCCAGATTAATGACATTGTAAGGATTGGGTTGACGTTTCAAACCAGCTAATGTGGTTCATCCTCAGGACAAGGTGAGAAATCAATGGATCTGAGAGAATAAATAGCATGGATGCATCATTTTTCAGTGTTAGCCATTTAACAATAGCTGTTGGTGAAATGAAATTTAGTTAGAAACTAGTTGTTATTTAATAAATAATTAATAGTTATCGAAAATTGTCACAATTTATTAATTTATGGTCAAGGAAGATTTTGAGACCAAGGCCCTTGCTTCCACAAAATTTCGTCCTAAAAAATGGAAGAGGTTGATCAATGAAACTTGTGTCATTTGGCCTCATGGTCGACAGAAACTGGATGTGTTTCTCAAGCACCTAAATTCTCAATCTGATTCCATCAAGTTCACCATGGAAGTTGAAGAGAATGGTTGCCTTCCCTTTCTTGACATACTCCTGTCTAGGAGGGAGGGTGGTTCCGTCTGTCACCAATTTTTTTGAAAGAAGACCCACACGGAACAGTACCTCCATGCCAATTCTCATCATTTCCCTACACAAAAATTCGGGGTTCTCAGCACTCTCGCTACCTGTGCTCTAAGAATCTTCGATGATGACCACCTTGATCAGGAGAAATATCATCTTCTTGAGGTTTTTGAAAATAATGGGTACAACAAATCCTAGAACCTCAAGGCCTTCCACAAAGCTAGAAAAGAGCCAAGGGTTAAACGTGCCCTTGCTGATCCTATCTCTAAGGTTTTTCTCCCATATATCCATGGAACCTATGACAAGATTGCCCATATTCTCAAAAATAATAATGTCTCCTCTTCCTTCAAACATCTCAAGGCCATTAAGAATTTTCTTAGATTGATTAAGGACCCTATTGACCCAAAGGACTCAAAAGGGGTCTACCTCATTCCCTGCTCCTGTGGTATCCCCTACATTGGTGAAACTGGTAGGTCTATTAAGCAAAGGATTAGTGAGCATGTTGTTGACATCAGACATTGTTCCTCCCACACTTCTGCCCTTGCAGAACATGCTGAGAAATCAAAACACCATGTCTACATTGAAGAATCAAATGTCATTGCTAAAATTGGTCTTTTCCATCACCGAAACTCAAGGAAGAAATTGAGATTGAGAGGCATCCCAAGAACCTCAATAGGGATGATGGCTGGAAATTAAGTAAAAGCTGGGTTCCAACTCTTGCTTCTTAACTCCTCTGTCCTTTTGGGGCCTCATATGTTTTCCCTCTCAGATTTATTTGCTCTCCTCTTGCTTTTGGTTATACCTTCTTTGCTTTCCTTCTCTCAATGTGGTGAGCTTTCCTCTCGCTTAATTTCCTTATTGAGGTTTTGGGTAATTAATATGAAATAAAATATATCAAAATCAAATGTAGTTTAAACCATATATATTTTTAATAAAATTTTAGTTTAGGTCATAGTATTACACATTTTTCAACCTTGTAATTTAATAATATTATTAACCAATTTATTATATCCAACTAATTATATTATAAATCATTATTGAACAATACTACTATTTGAATTGATGAATAAGTTATTTATTTCTAATATTATCACCTTCTAGTTCATTAGATAAAAACCAATTTATTACCATATAACTAACTTTTAACCTAATTATATAAATTAATTATTATAATGGCTAGTTTTCTACCTGATAGGTCAACCCTTACCAATAAACTAATATTATTATTATTTAATATATCATGATAACAACTAGTTTTTTCCTAATTCACATTGACTAGGTCAACCCAAACTTATGATATAATTATTAGATTTTATTATTACTTAAATTAATAAATTGTGACAATTTCCGATAACTATTAATTATTTATTAAATAACAGCTAGTTTCTAACTAAATTTCATTTCACCAACCACTATTTTTAAATGCCTAACACTGAACAATGATGCATCCATGCTATTTATTCTCTAAAACCGATTGATTTCTCACCTTGTCCTGATGATGAACCACATTAGCTGGTTCGAAACGTCGACCTAATCCGGAAGACTATTTTCTAAATTATGGATCACAAAAGTCTTAGATCTAACAACTTTTAAAATATTCAAATCATACAAATTACACATTTCAAAGTTATAATTTCAACGACTTCCTACGACATTTAAAACAAAATTCTTTGAAAGAAATCGACAAATAACTAGAATATACAATTCAACAAATCTTTCAAATTGGGAGGATGTCATCATCGCCTGACAATAATATTTAACAAACTTTTCAAATTTGGAGGATGCCGCCAGTGTCATAATACTATTATTCTAGGATTCCAAGTTGAAAATTAGATTTAAATTTATTTGAATATTTAAAAAAAGTGTAATCGTATTTTTTAGGTTTTGATTTTTTTTTAAATATTTTTCAATCAATATGAGTATTCAATAAATATGGTGAGTATTACCACAATGCTAACAAGAATATATTATATACAAAAGTTCAGTAATAATAATTAATAAAGCTACATAGTAAGCTGTTGCGCGTTATATATTATTAAAATCTATCATGCCTAGAATGATAATTGAAGTTCACGATCCCAAGCCTTATACATCATGTCATTGAAAGTCACGAGCCTAAGCCATATACATCATGTAGCTGGTTTGAAGGAAAATAACTATATGATACAACAATGGCGTGAAAGGAATGCTTGCAAGTTTTCACGGTGTTTGGTGTGTGACTGATAAGATCCATGAAACACTAATCTGATACCTTTTCTCCATACTACTCCCTTGTCATTTCACTCTTATTTTACCATTTGAACTGACAAATTTTAACGAAGTATAAACTTTTCACAGTTCCATTTATGAAATGCATGGCACCATGGCAGTTTGTAGCAGAGACCTCTAAGATCTAGGTAAGACACCTCGAGTGTGTATTGTAGGACAATAATTAGGTGTTCTCCGTCTCTGTGGCCTCCCATGGTTGGACCATATAGTATGGGTTTGCCATTTTCTCTCGCTCTTGTTGTTGCTCCCTATGATGACATCTCTTCTACATGATTGACATATAAAATACATCATCCTCATACATAAAATACATTTTTTTTTAGTAAATGAAAATTGTATTTATAAATATGAAAACATAACTTTCAATTAAAAAACAATATATCAGTGTTCCCAAAACACAGTCATGCACCGGATCTGGGGTGTTGTCAAACACAAGTACACTGGAAATAGTGCACACAAATGTTTAACAGACCAATTTTGGATAAAAAATTTAAATTTTCATCGTGGTGCATCACACTTATTCATTAATATGCACCTATAACCTTTTCACACTAGTACATAATGTTTAGGTTATCAAACGCACCAAGCTATAGCTATATTTTTAAAGATTATTTTTGTGATGCACTTGGTAAATATAAATGCATGGGTATAATGCACCAATGTACAATTTATAACTTTTTTAGTGTGTTTTCATTTATGGAATGCATAAAAAAAATAATGGTGTGTTATGTTCACACATTGAACTATGGTGCACCCTATAAATTTATAGGGTGCGCGACTATTAGTGTGAATCAAACATATTTAGCACACCATGCAGGGAAATTTTTCAAAAACAACAAAAATTTTAAGCTAATTTACAATTCTAATACGCTGAAAAAATTAAATTAGAGAGAAACATAGGCATTACCTAGACCTTTGGTTATCGTGGAGGCATTGTTGACATGTAATGGAGAAAAATAAAATTACAACGGTTTGAAAAAACTAGAAAGTCAGGCAATGAGTACAGTATGAAAGGATGGTGAGCAAGAGAAGCACAGAAGTCAAGGTTCTTACATGAGGCACAAGTGGCACCAATACTTTAAAGCTCCCCAACATTGTAGATGGTAAAAATGAAATTTATAGCTAGAAGTTTTTTTATTTAACCCATGTCTAGTGTGTTACAATAACCGCACCGATGTGGAAGATATCCAAGAGCACCATGTTTTTTTTTTTAATTAAAAAATCTATATCAGTGCTTTTGTAAGACGCCCCGAGGTGTTCTAATACAGGTACTTCACTGGTGATTTGTTTAATTATAGCATGCTCTTTTAAAAAATATTAAAAACCACCTACCAGTGCTCTCTAGACGATGTAGCAGGGCATTTTAGTACATTTACCACACTGGTGCATCATTGGAAAATAACACCACATTTTTGTGAAAATTAAAAACTATAGCGATGCTCCTTCTTGGTATGCATCATCGTTTTTACTACATGAAGTGCACTGGTGCTGTGGGTGTATATAGCACCTTCAATTTTTAAAAGTCAACATTTTTCCAGTGCTATTGATTATTCAAGCACCAGCGCATTGTGTTATTTAGCACACTATGGTTTTTTATTCTATATATAAAAAAAAAATTCTATGGTGCACCATGTCCAATTTGGCATCAATGCTTGTTTGGATAGTAAAGCCTAATGTAATTGTACATTGTAGACACATCATCTAAAAAAATCCACTTAAACATCTACTTTCCCACCTCTAATAGTGACCTCTACTACAAATGGATTTTTGAGCCATTTTTATAGGGGATTTTGCAAGAACCTCTGCTAGAAGGTTGTTTCCTTATAGTGTGTGAAACGGTCAATTAAGCCTCTGTGTATGCTTGAGAGGTTGGTGGAACTGGTGATTGATATGCAACATTGTCAACGCTACATGTATGTTGCAGATAAGGTTGTTAGCAGCATGTTTGTGTGCTTAAGTTGCTATTGTGGAGATTGTCTAAGTCTCCTCAATCTAGTAAAGAGTACTAAAGCACTTCATTCAACCCATTATGGGGATAATCCAAGTTAAGAGTCTCTTATAAACTACCAGGGTCAACATTATGTGCAAAATTCATCCTTAAACAAGTTATGCAATATGTATAGGGAGAAGGGGGAAAATCATTCTGAAAACCACCATGTTAAAGAGTCATTGAGTCATTATAACCCAATCTCCAGGTAGAGTCATCACAACCAAATCATCCTTATGTTCCCGTGTAAATGGTACAACATGCAAGAAGGAAGAAAACACTTAGGAAAATCACCAAATGTATGGAACAAGGTGTATTAGATGATATTCCCCCAAGGTGTGAAGCAGGGTGTACTGGATGATATTCCCTAGATGGATGAAGCGAGGTATACTAGATGATATTTCCGAGTTGCATCAAGCAGGTAGCACTCAGGAGTTTTAGTCGGGGTGTGACTAGCAGTTTTAGTTGGGGTGTGACTAGGAATTTTAGTCAGGTTATACTGGGAGTTTTAACCGAGGGTGCATCGGGAGTTTACACTAGATTTCACTGAGAGTTGTAGAGAGGGTACACCTAGGAGTTATTTTTGGGGAAACACCAAAAGTTATAGATAGGGTGGTGTTAGGTTTTATAGTTGGGGAACATCACTGGGGGTTTTCTTCAGGGATAAGGGGGGCTCAACCTTAGGAGATCCACTCAAAAGAAAAATAAAGGCATACCAAGAATTTTAGCTGTGTTGGTGTGGCAGAAGTAGACCTAGGGTGACATGATCAGGAATTTCCATCCCAAAGTTTAAATTACAGGTCCATAAAGGAAGGATTCAAGAGAACTCAACCATTGTGACATGGTAGTGTGGGCCCAAGCAAGCATTGTTGTGACCTATTGCAAGAGGGCATGAGGAACAAGGTGTAAAGAATGAACTATGAGCCAATGAGAGGAGTTGGTGGTGCAGAGGCATGGACCTCCCTGAACACATAAAAATAGAGGCCAACCCCTGAGAGTTCAATGGCGGGAGGTAAATGAGTTGGTGCAAGGTAACGAATCTAGGAGATGAAGAAGGTTTACATTAATTGTTCTAGGATATATTATAATAATATATAATTTATATATATATATATATATATTATATATATATAATATATATATTCAATTAGATATAGATACTAGATATATGTATTTGTATGTAATATATAAAATATATATATACATACTATATATATTATATTAATACATACATACATACCATACATACATACTTACATACAACTACTATATATTATATATATATATTATAAGAGAGAGGAGAAGAGAGAGAGACAGAGGAAGAGAGAGAGAGAGAAGGCACATCATCCTAGAAAATCATCTCCGAATTAATTCTTGAGTGTGCAAATGGCTTGGGATGGGCTAATAGGCTCGAGAGTCATAAAAGGTCTCTGTTAATTGATGACCTTTGATCATGTATATATATTCATACAATATGTAGTCGATGGGGACCCAAGTCGTGAATGGGTCGACATCCATTAGTGATCTACCATGTAGTGCTCAGAGGCTAGCCAAGGGTGTATGCACATGGTTGCCACATGGCTGAGATGATGATGTTACACATCGTAATTCGCAAGGACTGTAATGAGCACATCCCTTGATCTAGAGACTGGATTAAGGTAAAGTGTTATATCATTAGAATCATCTCAATCAGATGAACACAATAAAATTATTTTTGTGAAGTTTTATAGAAGTCAAAGAAAAAAGAGATCGAAATTTTTAGACCCCATTTTCATAAGGACACCTTGGATCCTTGACTGTCATAGTAACCATGTCCTCTCAGTTAGTGTTAGTGTGAGGATTAGGAGGGTATATTGTTATACACACTACATAATGAAACAATATGGTACAAATTAGAAAAGATTCAAAATGCTTTTATTTGCTTTACATGCATTTTTCATCATAGATTTAATGTATGTATCAATCATGTATTGTTGAAACTTGAAATTATATAAATATAACTATATAATTCAATGTTGTGTGTGTGTGTGTGTTATAGTTATGCTATGTTATGTTATATATAGTTAAAAAAAAATATAGGCAGTGCAAGTTAAATATAGTTAAATAAATAATTAAACAAAATCTTTTATTAATATAGGAAGTGTAAGTTACAAAATCATTACTCAACTATTAAATTTAATAAGGGTGGAAACTAAGAGATATATACTTGTCATATCATTAAATTAAAATAATTCTACAAATATGAGTTGTGGAAATCAGGGAAAATTACAGTTTATAGATAATCTCGAGTCTTAAAACATTATTATCACCCATCCTACGTTATTATGAAGAGCACATTATATTAAATAGTTATAGCACTTTGTTAAATTTTATGTGTGTGTGTGTGTTAAATGTAATGTTATAGTTATATATACTAGTTATATTATATATAATTTTATGTTTTGTTATATAGTTGCATATTATATAGATATATAATATAATAAAATAAATTTAATTAAATAACAAAAAATCTTCATCTTTGATTTTTAATTTGCTCATTATTTTTTAATGACAATTCTTTTAAAAAAAATTAATATATTCATTATTAAAAAAATACTTAAAATATAAATAATTTCATTTGAAGAAAAAATGAAATAAAAATTTCTTTTTGATAAATAGAGGTTCACCATCACAACAATAATCATCCATGTCCAATCTCAAGTTACTAATATTTTTTTTTGTTATAGTTGGTTGTTTATATTGGATTTTTTTGGGCATATTTTTTTGTGAATATTTGTTCCAAATTTAAATCCACATTTAACAAAAAAAAAAAAAAAAAAAACATTCTTTTATAAATTTATTTCACTAAAATTCCTAAGAAACTTTAAAGCCTATAAATAATTAAAAAAAGTTTTATTATAGAAAAAAATTAAAATAAACATGCTATTATTGCAATTATTAAAAACTAATGCAATGAAATGAAAAAAATGAAAACCTAAATTATAGTTTTTTTGTGGTTTTCAATGGTTTTCTTAGTGGTTTTCTAGGTTATTTTTATGGTTTTCAAGGGTTTTCTTGGTAGTTTTTTGTGGTTTTCATGGATTTTTCATGGTCTTTTGTTTTGTTTTGTTTTTGTTTGTTTGTGTTTTTTTTTGGTATGGTGGGTTATTTTTATTTCAAATTATTCTATTTTATTTTTCAATAAAAATAAAATAAATGAGGCAAAAAAGATAGGAAACCTACCTTTGCTTATGCCTCTGGGACATTGGCAAGGTTTAGCTAGATCGAGCTCCTCTATCTTGGTTGAGTTTGGAAATCCTTAGTTGTGCTCCTCATTCCTCACAATATGTGCAAAATGGCTTGCGAAGATTGTGACTGGGATTTTGATAAGAAATAAGGGCGTGATTGAACTCTAATTCTCAATTTAGCCATAGCGCTCATTCGAGCCATACAGTTCGATCAAGCCCTAATGCTTGATTGAGCTCTTACCTTGGGTTACATGGGAGCTTGATCAAGTGTTTGTTTTAATACTCGGTCGAGTTGTTTCTTAGCCCTCAAGAAGCTCGATAGAGTGCTTAAAATAGCTTAATTGAGCTCCCTTTTTTCACCTAAATGTGTCCTCCCTTTGTCAAAAAGTGTAACCCATCTTCTTGCATAGACCTTATGAAACAACATTTTATACAAAAATTCTATAGAATAATAATTTGTTTACATATTTCTAGATTTTTTATAAAAAAAAAATTAGCAATTTTTTTATTGGAAATAAAAAATATTATTTTTATGAAATATTGCTAAATATAATAATTTCTATAAAATTTTTTCCATAAAATTTTTAATTAATTAAACCTTTTTGAAATAATGACGATTTGTTTTTTTCTAAATAAGTTAAAATTTTCAAAGAGTAAAATTACCATCAATTATACAATACAATAATTTATTACAAAATTAGATAATTTACTTATTCGATTCAAGAAATCTTATAAATTTACTTATTTGATAATTTAATTATTTGTCTTATCTAACAATAATAAAATGTATTTGAAAATTGAATTAAAAGTAGAAAGACATAAAGTCTCCTTTAATTTACATGTTTGAAAATTTCATCATTCAATATTCTTTTAAAGAGAGTTAAAAAATTTAAAATCATAATTTCCTTAAAAACAATATGGTTTCCCTGAAATTTCCATGAAACAATAATGTTCAACAAAAAATTTTGTAAAACAATACTTTCTATAAAATTTATATGAAACAATGTTTCCTACAAAATCTAAGATAACAATTATACTTTATATATATATATATTATATATAATAATAATATAATATATTATATATATATATATATTTGATATGAAGAGAAAATTGATATTTCTAGGAATGTTATAATTAATTCGCTATTTGGACTTGATAATGATGTTCCTTTCATGAATATTGTTAAGGAATAAGTTGTGTTCAAATTCTTCAGTGCTGGTTTTCTTTCAGAGTAGAGTCATGAGGGGAGATTGGTTTGTAGAAATAATGAGTGGACAGGATGAACTCTTGAGGGGGAGGGGTGAGAACCCCTCCATCAAGGATGTTGTAGTTGGTAAAAATGAAGAAGGCATGGGCGGAAGGGGGGGTTGTCCTAAAACCCTTGGCATTGGAAGTTCATCCAAAGAATCCCCAATTATACGGGCATAATGGGAGTTGAAACTAGGAGGAAAATTCATTCCCAAAGCGGCTCAAAACCCAAAGTTTGTAATCCCACCAAAAATATTGTAGAAGCATAGAAAGAGGATGAAGGACCATACCTTCATTTACAAGTTTTTAGGAACGAGCTAACATAAAAGGATATCGAAAAATAGATAATAAAAAAATGGAAATCGAAAGGGGAGGCGGACCTAAGGCTTGGGATGAAAGGAATATTTACAGTGATTTTCTCTAATCTAGAGGACTAGGAAAGGATATTTGAAGGGCGTCTGTACTTCATGAATACTGTAGGTTTATACATAAGGAATTAGGAGTAATTATTTAACCTCGACAAAGAGGAGTTTCTTGTGGGTCTAGTCTTGGTGAGGCTCTACTCTCTGCCAGTTGATTTCTAGATTCCAGAAATCCTGGAAGAAATTAGTAACTCCTCAGGAAAATAAGTCAAAGATTCTAAGGTCACTACAAGAGGAAATATCATGACTTATGCTAGAATTTGTGTCTATATGAATATCTCTCAATCTCTACCAAAATTGATAGATATGAAGTATAAGGGGAAAATTTGGTCTCAACCATTGGAACATGAACATGTTCTATTCAGATGTTTCTATTATTACAAGCATGGCCACTTGTTCTTAGACTGTCCTATGAGAAAGGAGGAAATTCAAGAAGAAGGCCAACAAAGGGTGGGTGATGAGCTCATGAGGGTGCCCTTCGACCGTAGAAATCTAAGGGGTCAAAGTTCGGAGGTAAAATAGAACCCCTTAAACAATGAGAATGTGTTTTCTAGCTTGAAGAATATGTATGAATAATTGATGCTATCGAAGGATATATCTATGAAGGAGTTGCCACTAAAATCCACAAGTGACAAAATAAGTAGCAAAGTGGAAGTTCCTAGAAGACAAATCCCCACCAGAATGCTTTGTCTCCTTACTGGGACTAGTGAAGTTTTATCGATGCTTGAAGAAATTCTAGATTCTTTGATAGAGGAAGGATTTGTAATGGTACTTATCAATGATTGGGCATAGAAAAACCTCTCATAGATTCCCCGAGATGAGAAATAAATTTATATGTAGGGGTATTTGTGTGGGAAAATCAAGGGTTGTGCTAGAGTGATCAGAGATAAAGGGTCAGGAGATATAAAGGGGTAGAAGGATAAAGGAAAAGAATCAATGATCAAATAAGTGAAACACAAAGGTAGAAAGACAATGAAGGATCCACTCTCTGTAACCTAGAATAGAGAAGAAAGCAATAGGAGTTATTGTGGAGAAAAAAATCAAGAGTCTAATGGCTAAACGTAGGGGAGAAAAGTTCTAGTTTCTTCCACAAATCAATGATTAAACATAGGAATTGTTGTAACATGCATTTTTATTGTTTACAATATTCATTTTTCATTCAAGGTTCACTTGAAAATATCTTAAAAAAGTATAAGGCAAGAGAGAAATGTAATAAATGAGATGTCAGAATCAAAACACAAAAATAATTGGCCCATGCGATAAAGTTAAATGACAATATAAATAATTATATGAAGCCATAATCGATATATATTATAATATATATATTATATATATATAAAATTAGTATATATATATATATAGGTGTTAGTGATGCGATTAAATCGTAATCGCAAAATACAACGGGCATTTGTATAAAGTTACCGCGAGAATAACCAATCACCGATTGCGATAAAGGCATATCTTGAAAACTGTGCAAAGGCTTTAAAGGCAGAAAAAGGTATGGTTACACATTTTATATGTATTTCCATTATAAAGGATTATAACAAAAATAAGCGTGGAAAAAGTTATAAACCAGACTTGAAATATATACATTATATTTAAAAGCCCCAACGGGTTTGCAATCATCACATAACACTTTATATATGTGTATATGGCTATGCTGATTGCGATTTGCGATTGTGGGCTAGTCTCGAAAACATATTTATTGTGTTTTATAAAGTTCGGTGAGCCGTAAAGTGCCTTATGTATATGTGTTGGCTCATAGCACTGATTGCGATTTGTGATTGGGATTCCGGACTCGATATGATATATACCATGTTTTATATTTCCGGCGGGTCTGCCATATCATCAATTGTGATTTTCTATGGGTTTTGGACCTGATATGATATATATTACATTTTATAACTTCTGTCACATCCGTCATGCCACAGCCTATTAAGGATTGGATTGATCTAATAATAAAATGGCCCAATTGTGATTTGTGATGGGAAGTTAATGCAATGATGAACGGATGGATCTTGATGAATTTATTAAACTGATTTAATTATTTTTTGGTTCCGCTTTGCATTCTTTGCATTATTTTTGCTGTGTAAAAGGAAAAATCAATGTTAAAGCTGAATCTGAAGAAAAATCAGTTGGGCATGTTTTCTTTGCGTTTGGCCAATATAAGAGCATTTGATATATACGTAAGCCCCAGTCTATGCACAAGCCAAAGTTTAATGCAATTAATTAGTTTTTTAAATGGATTAAGTGTTACTAAAGCATCCATAGAGGAACTCAAGAGCCGATTAACAGATCTGAAAGCCAACAGTCATTGTCATCTTCTATGTTCAGTTGTTTTCCATTATTTTATGTTCTTTGAGATGTCTTTATCCTCTGGGTAATATTTTGTAATAATTCTTACTTCAGATAGTCAGAGAAATAGCTTTAGTAGTTTGATAGTTTCAGAGATCAGCAGTTGTTTCACAATGTATAAAAAGTGGAAAATTTATAGAGAAAGGGTTGTTTGTTCGGATTTTGGAGAACCCAGAGACTAGGCCACTGTATTCCTGATATCATCGTTGACTAATGAAGGAATCAAGAGTTTCCATGAGTTTTTGGGTGTAATTTTGTAACATTCTCTGCTATGTGTCATGTTCTGTTTTCTACTTTCAAGTATAGTAATGAAGTTGCAGGCGTTTATTTGCTTATGTAGATAAAGTTAAAATCCCTTAATGGAGCGCTCCTATACTTGAAGTTCTCACCTTCTTTTCTAAGTTATAGATAATAGTATTTGTGAAAGACGAACATATTATCTTTAACTTCTCCCAGAGTCACAGATAGTAGTTTCTGTGAGAGATCAACATACTATATTTAACTTTCCCTTCAAGCTTTCTTCATTCATCATTTATATCTAGCAACAAATGGCATTTTGAGATGTTCTGGTCATACATGTACTAAGGGTTAAAGACCAAGTTTCCAGGTCCTTCATTTAAAGACACAACATATATCTAAGTGATAAATAAGTGACAAATAATATTTATTAATGTCTTAAGCACAATTTCCCTTCAGCTAGGAAATTGGTTTCTTAAGGAACGACATTAATTGGCGCCATTGCTGGGGAGAGAAGACAAGAACTCTTTTCCCTGGGATTTTCATGTTTTCCTCTGGTTGTTCAGTGAGGAGGAAATACTTGGTTGTTTCGAGTAAAAGCAATAAAAGAAAACTCCATTGTAACAAAGAGCATAGCTTACAAAGCAATAGAATAAAAACACTTTTCTTGGGTTCATTATGTTTGAAGCTGATTCTTGAGAATGACAAGTTTCAGCAGTTGGTTGTACATTCACACCTGTGATGTTCACTTAGCACATTGATTGGCGACTCCACTGTGTTGGAAATAATACTGAGAGGGGGGGTGAATCAGTATTATCAAGTCAAATATTCCTTTTCTTAAAATCAAATGATATACGCTACTTCAGTTAATTAAACCCGCGTATATACGCAACTATGCAGAAGGAAGCCCGCGTATACAAAGCAAACTTTTAATTTACTTTATCTTTCTGATGATGATTGTTAATCTGTGTTACAGAATTAAATAACCAGTAACCAGAAACAATAAAATAGAGCAGAACGTCAATCACACACAAGAACACAAGATATAAGGTGGAAACCCAATGTGGGTGAAAACCACCTACTACAATTCGTCTCTATCTTCTTTTAAATTAGAAACTTCTTTTACAATGTACCAGTGCAGTCCTTTACCAGTACGTAGGCTGCAACCTGCAGAGAGCTACAACCCTCTCTCGTTCTCCAGCTTCTCCTGGAAGGGAGCAACAACCCCCTTTAGCTCTTGCACTAGCCAAGATACTAGTACGTAGTTGCTGGCCTACAGAAGGCTACAACCTTCTCTTTCTTCCAGGGACCACGTTTCATAAATTTTCAGACTGGATCCATGAACATCAATCAAGTATTTCTCCGTCAACCAATCTCCTTTCCACAAATTAGATCCGAATCAAGTAGATACTTTTCTGACAGCTGTACCGAAAACACAGTACCAGAAACCACACACCAAAATCTGAACCCAGAACACAACAACAATAAACAGAAGCAGCTAGATCACAACTTAAAGTATATACGCTATTTCAATAACCTGCAACATGCGTGTATACGCTTTGTGTTTGGAACAAACTGCGTATACGCAATTTCCACTCACTAAATCAACGTGTATACACACTTTAGCTTCACTGAACCTGCGTACAGATCTATAAAAGATAATTCGCTCTTTCAGAACGCTAATTAACCCAGATTATCAGTGTTATGGATCAAGCAAGCGCCATATATAACAAACCAAAATCATACAAAGATACTATCATTAAAGCTTAAAGATTATTACCCATCAATAGAACTTATCCTTCTCTTTGCGCTAAGGTTCCTCCTTCAATCAATTCCAGATCTGCACCATCACCCAATTACCAGTATTCCAGATCTACCGCTTTTTCAGATATTCAATGATAATTTAGATCATCATTTGCCACAAGATCTCCTTCCTCTTTTATAGTCTTAGGCCTTCCACAATACCATGGTCCAAAACTATATCATTTCAATACCAAGAATCCTAAAACTAGGGATCAACACATCTGACGAGACGCCATGGTCCAAAACCATAGGTTCAAATCCCAAGGACTAACTACCATGGACAAAGAGTAAGTTCCCCAACATATACACGCTTTTGTAACGTATAACCCGCGTGTATACACGTCTTCGTCTAGATGAACCTGTGTATATGTCTTTTTCTTCTTTCTGAGTGCCTGAACTAAGATCTGTCACCAAGTTGAGTTGCCATCAAGCACAACACCAGAGCCATAGCATCAAACCTATGCCATAATGCCAACAATCTCCCCCTTTGGACTTGATGGCAACACCAAGATCCTCTTTCATTCTCCCCCTTTGTCATCAAGGGCAAAGGTTTGTGCTCCCCCTGAGTACATGTTGAAATCTCTGTCCTGCTGTGCTGACCATGCTCCCCCTGACCTTAGGCAAGATCTGCAAAAGATGTGTTCCAAGACGAACCATGACATATACATCATAAAAGACCTTCCTATCACCACAAAGACTCAATAACATACACCTTCACCCAACCACGTGGGGATACATCAGAAAATTACATATGACAACCAAGTACATTACATCTTCATCCCAGGCATAGTGGGGAAACCAAAATAGGCCGTTACATGACCTTGACACCATAAAAAATGATACATGACATAGAGGCGAAATATGTAGAGCAAGACTTATGAAAGTCACCAAGCAGCAACATCTGTCAATCACCATTCAGATCAGCAACCATGATTTCCTTCTGTTCTCTCTTTTCACTTGTTCCACAAACAACAACTGTGAACAAGAACCACAAGCTTCTAAGACAATGCCAACGATGCATCATTAGAGGTTTATCTGCTCCCCCTGAACCAGTGCTAGATGGTATCTTTCAGACCCATATCAGACAACTTCCAACCAGAGCCCGTCCCTTCTGATATCCATCAAACTTCCATATATGCGACTTTATCTACACCAACTGGAGTATGTACGTGGATCCTCCTCAGGAAACTCGCGTACACTCATTTTTCTCTGAAACAAACAAGTTTAACAGCAAGATGATGCATCAACTACTCCCAGCTTCTGTCTAAGATATTCAAAAGTTTCCCTGGGCAGTGGTTTGGTGAGAATATCATCAACTTGTTCCTTAGAAGGAACATACTCCAATTTGACCTTTTTTTCCAACACTTGTTCCCGGAGAAAGTGATACTTGATCGGTATGTGCTTGGTTTTTGAATGCATGACTGGGTTCTTTGAAATGATGATTGCACTTGTATTATCAAATAAGATGGAGATAGGTGGTGTACAAGTGATCTGAAAATCCTGCAAGGTTTGCATCATCCAAAGGAGTTGAGTGCAGCAAGATGCAGCTGCCACATATTCCACTTCAGCTGCAGATAAAGCAATCGAACTCTATTTCTTGTTGAACCAAGATACTAATCTGGAACGCATAAAGAATGCACCACCACTTGTGCTCTTTCTTTCATCCACACTTCGAGCCCAATCTGCATCTGTATAAGCATGGAGAGTGAGATCTGTATCTCTAGGATACCATAAGCCATAGTTTTGAGTTCCTTGAAGATATTTGAAAATTCTCTTCACTGCTTGAAGACGAGTTTCCTTTGGATTTGCTTGAAATCTCCCAACTATTCCCACTGCATGCATAATGTCTAGTCGGGTACCTGTCAAATAAAGTAAACTTCCAATCATAGACCTGTAGGTTGGTTGATGCACAGCTGCTGATTCATCATTTGCACTGAGACTGCATCCTGTAACCATCGGGGTACATACTGGTTTTGCATCTTCCATGCCATATTTCTTCAAAATCTGCTTGAGATACTTGGTTTGAGACAAGAAGATCCCACCTTCATTTTGTTGGATTTGCAATACAAGAAAGTATGTCAATTCTCCAAGTAAAGACATTTCAAATTCTTTCTGCATCACCAAGGCAAAACTTTGACTCATAGCTTCTTCATTGCTACCAAAGATAATGTCAACTACATACACAACAAGTATTAGCAATTTGTCATTTTCAATTTTTAAATAAAGATTGCTATCTGCTGATCCTTTTGAAAAACCTTGTTGCTGAAGATATTTGTCCAATCGGTAGTACCAAGCCCTTGGAGCTTGTTTAAGACCATAGAGAGCCTTTTTTAGTCTGCATACAAGATTTGGATCATTCCCAAGGATGAAACCATCTGGTTGTTCAATGTACACTTCTTCTTCTAAGTCCCCATTCAGAAAGGCAGATTTCACGTCCATTTGAAAAACTTTGAAATTCTGAAAGCTTGAGAGAGCAAGGAACATTCGGATGGCCCCAAGCCTAGAAACCAGAGCAAAGGTTTCTTCAAAATCTATCCCTTCTTGTTGAGCATACCCTTTACAAACAAGTCTAGCTTTGTTTCTAATAACTTCCCCATTCTCATTCAACTTGTTCTTGAAGATCCATTTTGTCCCTATGACATTCTTATATTTTGGCCTAGGAACCAACTCCCAAGTGTTGTTATTTTCAATCTGCTCAAGTTATTCATCCATTGCCTTGACCCAGCTTTCATCTTTGCATGCTTCTTTTATATTTTGTGGTTCAGTGGAGGAGAGAAAAGCTAAATAGATTGAGGTATCTGCAATTGTTCTTCTAGTTTGTACACCTGCTTCCTTTTGCCCCAAAATCTGAGATTTAGGATGATTCTTTTGAGCATACCTAGATGGAGTCTTCTCTTCAATCCTTATCTGTTCCTCTGGTGCCTCTTGAGGTTCATCTTCATTATCTATCTGATTTGGAGAGTAGCTTTCATCTTCTTCGATATCTTAATGATTTACTTCCTTAGGGATGTATTCTTTTTCATCAATCACTACATCAATACTGTCAACAATTCTTCCGAGTCGTTTGTTATAACACTTGTATGCTTTACTGTAGGGAGAATATCCAAGGAGAATTCCTTCATCAGCTCTGGGTTCAAGTTTTCCAAGCTGTTCATCAGTATTCCTAATATAGTATTTGCTCCCAAAAATTTTGAAGTGCTTTACCGAAGGAGTTTCACCATACCAAAGCTCATGCGGAGTTTGAGTGCTGTTTACTCTGACATTAGTTTTGTTGAGAATAACTACCGCAGCATATGCAGCTTCACCCCAGAAGGTTGCGGGAGTTCTAGATTCATCAAGCATGGCACGAGCCATTTGTTGGATAGTTTTGTTCATCCTTTCCGCTACCCCATTTTGCTGAGGAGTCCTGGCTGTAGAAAATTCCCTTCTTATTCCATGCTGTTCACAGAAATCAAAAAATTCATTTGAGGTAAACTCCCCACCTCTGTCGGACCTGAGACACTTAATTTTGTAGCCTGATTCATTTTCAGCCAAGGCTTTGAAAGATTTGAATTTTTCGAATGCTTCGTCTTTGTGTTTCAAAAGTCCTAACCAAACAAACCTGGAGAAATCGTCAATAAATAATATCAAGTATTCTTCTCCTCGAGGCGACCTTTTCCTGAATGGACCACACACATCTGTATGCACTAGCTCCAGAGGCCTGCTGGCTGATCCTTCCTTCTCAGGGAAGTTAGTTCTGGTTTGCTTCCCAAACTGACATGATTTGCATATGGTGTTGTCTGGTATTTTGATGTCTGGAAGACCACGAACTGCCTGATACTTACATGCTTTCCTTATTTGAGAAAAGCTTAGATGCCCCAATCTTCGGTGCCATAACCAATGTTCATCATTCTTGCTTAGATAACATTGTTGTTCTCCTTCTTCAAATATGTATAGATTGTTTGGAGTTCTTTTGCCTTTGATTACTGTTCTTCCTGTATCAAGATCACGAACCTTGCACCCATCTAATCGAAATATCACCTCGGTCCCATTATCACACATCTGACTGACACTCAATAAATTATGCTTCAAACCATCAACATACAGAACATTACCAGCTTTGACATCCTCCTTCAACTGAGCAATGCCTTTTCCTTTTATAGCTGCTGGGGTATCATTTCCAAAAGAAACTTTCTTTCCCTTTTCTAAAGCAGTATATGATTCAAGTTTTTCTTTATCACCTGTCATATGCTTCGAACATCCGTTATCGATGTACCATTGATTTTCCTGTCCTTCTGCATATAAAGCTATCCCACATCTTTCTGGTTGCGGTTCCTTCATTCTCCATGTTTTGGCACTTGAGGTTTGTTCCTTCTGAGTTGTCTTCCAAAACCTGCTCCTGCATTCAGAATCTTCATGACCAAAATTATTACAAATAGAACATTCAATTTCACTTTCAAGGGCGAAGAAGTTGTTATAGGTCCTCTTTGTGATTGCAGGCATACTTCTTTGTTTTTGAGCTTCTTTAGTCATGATTGTCTTATAGGCAACACATTGAGCTGCTTTGTGACCAAAGTTATGGCAAGAGAAACATTAGCCATTAAAGAAATTTCTGCGACTTTCATCCAACCGATTGTAGTTTCTACTGCCATCCATTCTTGAAGAAAATTGGGAAGATTTTACTTGTGGCTAGTTGTAGCTTTTGTTTGTCCTTAAGGTAGCATGCCCCCGATTTTCTTGATAGTCTTTGTTTGTCCTTGAGGAAGATTGTCCCTGATTTACCTGATGATTTCTATTAGGCCTTTGCTCACTCCTTCTTGCTGCATCAAGATAACTTTTAGAGGTGGAAGCTTGAGATGCTTCTCCATTATACCCAGACCAGTCTTGATTAGAGGGGAACGCTGCACACTGATAATCTAATCCAGAGTTTCAGATCCTTTAACAAATTTAAGATTAAGGACCTTTGTTTTCTCAATTTCTTTTCTAAGGCCAACAATTTCACATTCTAACTTCTCAAGAGATTTTTCTTTCTCATCAAGTTGAGATTGTAGAGAGTCAATGATCACATTACTTTCATCTAAACATCTTTTGAGTCTAGTAATCTCATCATAAAAACCATCCACATCCATGTAATCATCATCTTCAAAGGCCATTCAAATTTTATAGTGGTTACCTCGTTCATCTTCATCGCTATTTGATAGTCCATCACTATCTTCATGAGTGTAGTAGCTTTTCTTATCTGTATTCTGTTTCTTGTTCCATCTAACAGGTTCCTTCCCCTTGTCAATCTTATCTTTGTGAGGACATTTGGCAGCATAGTGACCTACTTTTCCACAAGCAAAGCATTTGAATGGTAACTTACCTCGGAAATGTCCAGTGCCCCGTTGAAGATTTTTGACAAAATTTGATTCTTCTTCTTCTTCTGATATGTGTCCAGACTCATAGTAGTTTCCTTTGCCAGAAGCCTTGAAGGTAGCTTCTCTCCTGTCTGATGGTCCACCTTTCCTCATTTCATAAGCAATTAGAATTCCATGCAACTGTGATATTTTAAGGTCTTGAAGCTTTTACTTTTCTTCTATAGCAGAAAATTTAGATTCAAACCTAGGGGACAAAGATCTTAGAACTTTTTCAACTACAACAACCTCCTTTACTTCTTCACCCAAATTTTTCATACAATTAACAATCTCATCTACACAAAGAAAATAGTTAGCCACACTTTCATCATTATACATTCTGAGATTTTCATACTGAATTCTGAGAGTTTGGAGTTTTGCCCTTTTTACCTGTACATCTCCTTCATAGCTCAGAACAATCTTGTCCCATATTTCCTTAGAGGATTTATACTTCATGACTTTGGCAAATTCAGATTGTGATAGACATCCCAATAGAGTATTGACCTCCTTTGCATTTGTTTCATATTTCTTCTTCTCAGCTGGATCTGTGGGAGTTTATGCTGGAAAAGTATACCCTGTATCGATGATATCCCATACTTCAGTACCTAGAGATTGAAGATAGGCAGTGACTCTTACCTTCCAATATACGAAGTTTGTCCCATCAAAAACCAGTGGCCTGATTGATGCTTCCCTCTCGTAGTTGCTCATGATGAAAGATCTT